>JBBPBX010003349.1:3408-17140 GCA_038048925.1 Garcialebias charrua
CAAACCATACAGGAGTTTGTGTTTTAAATCCAAACGTTTGTGTGATTCGCTGTTTTCAGGTGTAACTTTTAAACATGGATGAGCTCATTCCATCGGCTGGACCCGCTCCTCTTCTGGAACTTTCTCAGCTCCGCTTGCATCCATCGGTTCTGCTGCGTCAGCAGGCGGTGGCGAGTGGGCCGGCGACTCGGCCGCGTCGTCCAGCGGCTGCTGCTCTGGGATCTGGAGGCCGTGCTTCACTTTGCTCAGCTCGGTCATGTTGAAGCCCAGGAAGATGGCGGCCTTTTTCTTCTTGAGGCTCTTCATGCACTTGCTGCGCTTACTGCCAAAAAGTCCAGCCACCTCGGCTTTGGTGATGCCCAGCCTCGTGGACAGCTCTTCGGCTTCCGCTTTGCTCGCGTACGGGTTTATGTTGAAGTACTTGGACATGAAATCCCTGCGCTCCTCGCTGCCGCGCCTCTCCGCCGACGTTGGCTCCAACGAGAGTTTCACGTTGGGGTCGCTTTTCGCCTCCGCCTCCAGCTCTTGCTGCTTCTCCTGCAGCAGCTTCTCCTGCAGCCGCTTCTCCTGCAGCAGCAGCTTCTCCTGCTCGCGCTTCTTGCGCATGGCGGCCTTTTCCTCCCTCTCCCGCTTATTGGCTTCCATGGCCTCCTTCAACGCAGCTTCCAGCCTCCTCTTAGACTGCAACTCCGCCTCGGACACTGGAGGCGGTGCATTGTGTGAAGCAGCAACCACTCGAGCCGGAGCCAAAGCCTGCGCCATCGTCAGGCCTTGTGGCATTTGTAAAAAGTAGAGTCCAGGAGCCTGGCTGAGCTGCTGAGCTGGTTTCGGTGGCGGCTGCGCCTGGATCACTGGTACAGGTTTAGGTTTAGGTGGCTGCGGCGGTGGTTGTGGGGGCTTTGGTGAACAACGGCATCTTTGAATGTGGAGCATCACAGCCTGCTGGGTGACCTTTCCAGTGTACACACCATTGCAGTATATGCATTTATAAGCTTCCGTCTTGAGGATAGCGTGAATGGTGGGCGCCACAAAGTGCTTCTGCTTCAGGTGCTGGAGGTGGTTGGTCTGATTCTGAAACTTCTCGCTGCAAAAGGGACAATATGCGCTGCTGACTTTAGCAGGTGCGGCGCAGACGTCTTGCTGGTTAATGGACTGTAGTTTAAAGTAGATCAGTTCAAGAGTATTTGTGACCAGGGCAAGATTGACGTCTCTGTCTCCTATGACCTCTTTTGGTGCCGTGGTCGTCACATCGATGTAAGGAAACAGAATATCCCCGTTTCCTTTTGAGTACACCCTGTACTTCTGCCTCAGTACATCACAGTACACCCTGCCTGAGGGGTTGTGCATCTTTACATGCTCCATAAGCTGTTTGACTGAAAAGAACGTAGCTTTGCAGTACAAACAGTTAAGGCCATGCAGCAGGTGTTGGAAAATCGACTTTTCTGACAGCAGAACTTTGCACGTTAGACATTTGACAGTTTTGTCAGACATTTTCTTGAGGAAAGTTGATTGGGCGGCCACACTTTCAGTTTTGAACGAGGGTTTTGTTGGATGCGCGACCTCCATGTGCATGTCAAACACATTGGCGGGGAAAAGCTCATTGCAGTGGGGGCACGTGACCCATTTCTTGGCTTGGGGTGCAGAGTTACCCTGATCGACGGATTGGAGGGGAGTGGGCACTCTCTGAGAGACGGGCAAAGCCGCTTGCAGTGGAGCGAAAGTGTACGTGGGCATGCCATTCATCTTGTTTCCAGTTGGGATCAGATGATTCTGCAGCGACTGTGAAGTCAGCATGGTACCCTGGAGAGCAACAGATTTCATTGGCTTGGACACAGTCCCGGTTCCAGCTGCCACCTTGGACTGCAGTCCCGAAGGAAGAACGATGTTCTGTGCTTGCTGTGTCTGTTGAGGCTGAGTTATAGCAGCAGATAAGGTTACAGGAGCCTGTTTCAGAGACATGTTGGACACCGTGGGGAGCGGGACCACAGATGATCCTTGGGGCAGTGCACTTTGGAGGGCTAATGTTGCACCTGGCTGGAGCAAGCCTTTAGCTTCAGCGCTAGCGAGCTGCACTAGCGCTGACGCTTGTGGGGGCAGAAAAGCTTGATTAGATCCAGGGGCACAAATCAGAGCCGTACTGTTTGTAGTTCCCTGTAGCGGCTGCATAGCCATTACAGTCCCAGCAGGCTGGCCATTACTTGGTAAAACTAAAGAGCTATTGGTGAACATTTGCTGTGTCTGTGGTTTTGGAGCGATATTAGGGAATGTGACAAACATTCCATTCCCATTAGCAGCTGGTTTCACGTAGTTCTTGTTCTCAGTAATCACGCTCTGCACCGCTGTGCTGATCGCATAGTGTGCTGGTTCAATTAGCATGTGGTGCAACATCTGATCTAGAGTTCCAGTGTTCACCTTGCACTCTTTGCAGCAGTAGATCCTTACCGAAGCATTCCCTTGTTGGTGTAATCTGTAACCAATGAACTGCTCTGCCAATTGGGCCATGTGCTTGAGAATGACGTGCTTCTTCATTGCAAAGATAAAGGAGCTTGGATAGCCGCATCTTGCACACTGATACCTTTGGTTTCCATTATGGATGCGTGTAGAACTTGTCGTCTGTGGCTGCTGTGTAGCGGCTGCCACTGATGCGGGGACTTTGCTGTGAAAGAAGTGCATGTGCTTCTTGACAATCCTGGGGTGGGCAATAAAGAGGCACTGAGTGCAGGGTGCCAGTGCACAGGCTGACTGACCATAATCATGGCAGCGAGCAATGTGGACCCTGAAGTTGTGGATGTTTTTTGTACTGTACTTGCACATGCTGCAGCACACAGACTGAGATCGATAAGGCCACTAGATAAAAAAAAAAAAATGAAAAAAAGTTGGTATAATGTCAAGCAGTGAGCTTTTTCATTAATAAAATTGTTATACACACACACACGTACACAGAAATTCAAAATGGCTATGAAGGGGTTGCTAAACATACTCAGTTGTTCATGGGAAACACTGGAGAAACAATAGAATGAAACTACTCAACGTCCAACAAATTAATTCATAGCAAAAATTTTATCTATTTTTTTTACATGAAATACAGTATTCACCTTCTTTCGCCGTCGGCTATATCCATTGGTAACGTCGGTCCAGTCTGTTTCCTGAAAGGCTTCCTCTCCATCTGAGTCTGGGGAGTTTTCATTGAGATCCTGTACAAAAACACAAAAATTATACAATTATAATGTTACATATAAAAAACAGCAATGTCACATTTTACAATCCAGATATTTCTAAGACTAAAATTTAAATTAAGTTGGGCTCAACATGATCAATAAATTAAAACATTACGTGAAGTCAATCTAAAACCAATGCAGTCCGCATTTTCTGTGTTCAGGTTTAATTACAGTAAAGCAGATGAATTATGTTTGTTTATTAAATTTGTTCTTTTTTTTTTTTTTTTACAAAAAACAATACAAAACAAATGGTAAATGGAGCTTACTTATATAGCGCCTTCCAGCCCCCTGTGAGGAGCCCCAAAGCGCTTTACAGTACCAGCCATCCACCTATTCATACACACTTTCATACACCGGTAGCCTGCCATGCAAAGCGCCATCAATCCCATAAATGATAACGTACAAAATATTAAAAAAAATGAAAGGTAGCAGAAAGAAGAAAAAATCTTATTATATCTGCCCCTTTTTTCAAACAATCAGTTCAAACAATGATAATCTTACAGTAACAGTACAAAATGAATAACTCTTTCTAATTTTTTAACTAATACAATACACATTAAGCTATTTCATTATTATTATTATTTTTTTACAATTTAGTTTTGATCATTTTCTTAAATGTAAACATTGACTTGGCATTTTTAACTACATTCTCCAAACCATTCCATAATCTAATTCCCTGGATTGAGGTAGAACGTCCCTTCAAACTAGTTCTGAATTTTGGTTTTACAAATATCTCTGTCCCCTTAAGATTATAACAACTTTGTCTTTTAACAAAATGCATTTGGATATTTAAAGGTAATGCGTTATTCTGAGCCCTATACATAACTGATAAAATATTATAATCTACCAAATCATGGAACTTCAATAACTTCAGTTGATAAAATGGATGACAGTAATGTTTTCTAGTGATAATTCTTTCAGCTCTTTTCTGTAATACAAAAATAGGCTTTGTGATTGTTTTACACGCTTTCCCCCAAACATCAATACAATAGATTAAAGGTAGGGTATGCGATTTCTAGACCACTCTGGGACAGAAATATTTTCAGCGCAGAAAAGCATTCTGCTACCTCCCCCTCAGAGCTATATATGGCTCAGAGGGGGAGCCACAGTCCATGCTTCTGCTGAACTTGAGTTCTGCTCCGCCCCCTGCTGTGTGTCTGCTCGGAGCGCTTCAATATTCTGTGATTATATGTTAAAAAAAACTTTTAAAAATATAATAAAACCATAGAGCACTTGTCCAACAACACAAAACCCAGCAGAAATCATCAGAGCTTCATGAAACAACGTTGGACATGCGCTCGTGATTTCCTCATGTCTGTCAGCGCAGGTTTGGAATGTCTGGAATGCTCCGCCCACACTACATGTCCTGTCTGCGCTGCAAAGTTCTGTGATTATATGTTAATAAAACCTTTTAAAAATATTATAAAACCATGGAGCACTTGTCCAACAACACAAAAACCAGCAGAAATCAGCAGAGGTTCACGAAGCAACGTTGGACATGCGCTCGTGATTTCCTCTTTCTGTCAGCGCAGGTTTGGAATGTCTGGAATGCTCCGCCCCCACTCCATGTCCTGTCTCTGCGCTGCGAAGTTCTGTGTTTATATGATAATATAACTGTTTAAAAAATATAATAAAACCATGAATCACTCGTCCAACAACACAAAAAGACCCTGTAATCAGCAGAGCATCACCAGCCAATTTGGACATGATTTAATTCGCTCGTGAGTCGTGACAAATCCATTTCCTCATTCCTGTGAGTGGAGGATGAAGCGATCACTTGACTTTTGGCAAAAAAACTAAATAAAAGTCCAGCTCTGGGATGAAGAAGGGATATTTAATACATTTGTGTCACATAAAAAACAGTCCTGCATCGCTTTGCAATCCTTTGAATGAGAACGAGCCGCGGCGCTGAGGCTGTGACAGGCGGGGGCGTGGGTTGGGGCGTGACAAACAACTCTGTTTTTATTGGCTGGTCATTGTCCGGGTCACTCTGTGTTTTCAGTGTTTTTATAAATGCCGATAGAGAAGCAAGGTTCTACTATTATTACTATTGAAGTGAATAATAGAGAGATTTCCATTCGTCATATCGATGCCATTAAATTGCTCTTCATTATAATATTTGCTATCTTTTATTATGGGAATTTTTTTTTTTGCATCAATCACATCTTCAACGTTATATATTTTAGGTTCTGAGTCTTCGTATGTTGTCATATTTTAATGTATTTGTTCATTCACTGTATATTATGTCCATTTTGTCCATTATACAAATAACTAATAAACAAACTAATCAACAATTAGGATAGATTATACATGTTCTTCACAAGAACAGGTAAACTGATGCAAAAATCCTTTTTATTTAGTGTCAAACAACCTCCTTTAAAGATCAATCAAATTAATGTTATGAGCCTTAGGAAAAAAGAAACTGTTGCAACTTAATTTTTCATACTTATAAACATGTAGCGTAAATCAAGTCAAGTTATTATGATGGTACCGGTACTGTACATTAGTGCATTAACAGAGTACCCGAGTTATCGACAGATCGAGTGCTTTGACTTCTATCAAGGCTTTTTTGTCCACCTCGAGTACCCGTAGCGACGTCATCATGTCGCACTGACGTCATTACGTCACATTTCACATGATCCGAACCGAGCGCGGTGTAGCTTTTAGCTTTTAGTAGACGCTACAAAATGGATTCCTTTGTGCGCACGGATGTTAATGGAGCAGGCCCAGTCAAAAAGGTAAAACAGTTTATTTTATAAAATGCGCTACTTCGTGTTGATTTTCTTTTCTCTGACCACTGTACAGTAGTATATTGTGACAGCAGGGGGCAGTGTTGCATTGCAGGTCACATATATAACACGGCCGAAACGGCTTCCTCCTCTCTCTCGTTTCACAAACAAAAAGCAACAAATATTCATCTCTCTAGACCAATTAAAAACCTATAAACACATTAATCTCTAAAAGTAAACCTAAATTGCACAGCACTGCAGGTGGTGGTGCGGTGTTGCCCCATTTGTTTTTCAGTTTTGGTTTCACCGCCGGTACTTTCACTTTTAATATTAATAATAAATAACTATCTCGGATACAAGCGGCTGAAATGAGTTTTCTCCGCAGGGTGTCTGGACTCTCCCTTAGAGATAGGGTGAGAAGCTCAGTCATCCGGGAGGGACTCGGAGTAGAGCCGCTGCTTCTCCACATCGAGAGGAGCCAGTTGAGGTGGCTCGGGCATCTGGTTAGGATGCCTCCTGGACGCCTCCCTGGGGAGGTGTTCCGGGCATGTCCCACCGGGAGGAGGCCCAGAGGAAGACCCAGGACACGCTGGAGGGACTATGTTTCTCGGCTGGCCTGGGAACGCCTTGGGATTCCCCCAGAGGAGCTGCTCCATGTGGCTGGGGAGAGGGAAGTCTGGGCCTCCCTACTTAGGCTGCTACCCCCGCGACCCGACCCCGGATAAGCGGACGAAAATGGATGGATGGATGGAATAAATAACTAATAGTTTTGTTTTTCCTGTGACTTATCTGCAGTATGATAAATGATAGGAGCATAATAAATGCTTCCAATGTTTTTTTGTTTGTTTGTTTTTTGGTAAATAATGAAGTTTTTATGCATTTTTATATATTTATTTATTTTGCATCTTAAGAGCCTATGACATCATCGACTACTCGAGCACTAATCGAGTTTATTTATGCTAATGTCGAGTTTTAAAATTATGTACTCGTTCAGCCCCTACTGTACATATGATTAGAATTGTAAACTAATTTATATCATTTATAAACTACACAATAATTACATTGCTGTTTACTCACCTGAATAAAATAACATATAATAGTGTTTAAATGGTGAACAACTCAGTCTGACTGACCATGAAGCAATGGTTGCAATGTGATCCTAAAACTCTTGAATCTGTCATTTAGGCCCATGCTGTCATGAATCTCTAATAAATAAATAAAAATAAATATCACATTTTTGTCATCTGTGTATGTTTCCCATACTTGACAGACGAAATTGGCCTCTGCATTTAACCCAACCACCACCAGGTGGTGCAGTGGGCAGCCGTAGTCAGCGCCCGGGGAGCTGGGGAAAATAGATGTGCACTCATAGACACCCCAAGGTGTGCCGTGGCCGGGGTTCGAACGAAAACTGCTCTTGGCACAAAATTAAACTGTATTACAATTAAACTGTTTTAGAAGATATGAAACTAGTAAAAGTGTTATTAATTTCCAAGGTGTTCATTGGGAGTAAAAAAAGAAAGAAAAAAAGTCAAATTTGTGGCTACCGTACGTATGTCTTCAGTAAAAAAAAAAAAAAAACATTTGCCCCATGATGGATAGAAAACATCTTCACTGTTGTAGATAGCTTTATGAATTGCCTCAAATAAGAAAAATAGTTTGTCAATAAGAACTAAAACCATTTCTCTAAACTGATGAGACGACAACAACAATTGGTTTCCAGAGCTTTTCCCTAAAAACATATCCAAGTACCGGTAAGGTACTTTCACCACCTCCATAAAATCCTCAAGACTTCTGACTATTTTCTCCATACTGTCTACGTGACTTTAGTAAAAGTACACAGTATACATTGTATTTGACCTTAGTAAAAGTACACAATATACTATTTGACCTTAGTAAAAGTACACAGTATACTGTACATTGTATGTGAACTTAGTAAAAGTACACAATATACTATGTGTTTGACCTTTGTAAAAGTACACAGTATACTGTGTATGTGATCTTAGTAATAGTACACAGTATACGGTGTACGTGACTTTAGTAAAAGTACACAGTATACATTGTATGTGACCTTATTAAAAGTACACAGTATTCATTCATTCAACCTTTATTTAGTCAGGTAAATCTCATTGAGCCTCGTGGACTCATTTACAAGAGCGACCTGCTACAAAATAAAGAATGATGAACAATGGTAGCAATGGTAGAATTTCCTTAAAGGACAACACCCACCGTGACAGTAACAATTCACCATATTGGACAATTACTGTAGTAGAATATGATGTCTATTTTCATTTTTGCATTTGGGCCAGGCGAGTGTAAACAAAACAAAAAAACGGAGTCCCGGAAGCATCCGGAAACCCCACCGATGATTGCCGAACTCCGGAATGACGTAAATAAAGGATCCAGTCAGAAGGCACGGAGTGAGTTCGCGATGGAGGCTTATGAGAGTGATGCTGATTTCAGTGAAAGTTCCAATGGCTTTTCTTTAGTTTTTTTGCCAAAAGTCAAGTGATCACTTCCTCCTCCGCTGACTCCATGACTGATGAGGAAATGAATGAATTTGTCACGAGCGAATTAAACTTGTGTCCAACGTGGCTGCGCGAGGTTCTGCAAATTTCCTGGTGTGCTGTGGGCTGCAGGACCAGCGCTCCCTGTTTTTTTTTTTTTTTTAGAACTTTTTAATAAGATATAACACCGCTGCGGCTGAAGCTGTGTGAAGCTGCCGGCTCGCCTTTTTTTTTTCTCCCCCCGACCTGTCAATCAATTCAGTAGATTGACAGCTAGTTCAGTAGTTGGCACAGCGTCTTCCTTCAGTCTCGTACCACTTTTCCCCTTAAATCCAAATGCTTGCATCATTGCTGACTCGTAGTCTTCCGGTTTAAAGTGTTTTGAACACAAAACACTGCTACGCGATGGAGCAATGAAGTCAGCTCGTTTGACTTGAACAAACTTTATCCATGCATTCTGAATCCTTTTGATTTTGGGGAAATAATGAACACTAACGCCATCGTTCGAGGTATTGCTGCAGAACTGGGCAACACATCGGTTCGGCATTTTCTTAGTTGTATTCGTAACTACTCTGGTCAGAAATCAGAAAGCTACGTTGATGCATGATGCTCGTTAACTCCGTCTCAAGATGGATCCTTGAATGACGTCGACGCCCATATATGGAGAGGGACACATTTTGCCGGAGCTGCTGCGTTAAAATCTCCTTTAAGTCATGAAATAACACATTTAGCGTCATTTCTCTACAATATCAATAAAACGCTCCAGTTTTATTATTTAAGTCACTACTACATATTACATTTTTATTAGTTCATTTTATGCTTATGTTTATTAAATGTTTTAGTGTTTAAATGGTTACTGTTGCACCGAGGGACTGAGAGAAATGCAATTTCAATCCTGTGTATGTCCTGTACATATTGCAGTTTTGACAATAAAGTTGACTTTGACTTTTGATATTCCATCAGTCGTCGCTCAGAAAGCAGTGTGTTTAGCTAGATTTATACTCGACGCGTCGCGCAGTGCGCCAGGGTGCGCGCCAAAAGTGACGCAATATCACGTCCCCCGCCCCTGCGCGTAGACAGTCGTGTTGGCGCGTGTCGCGCACCTCCGAATTTTTCAAACTCCGCAAGGCTAGTGTGCGCGCCGTGGGCGCTACTGAATTGATTGACAGGTCGGGTGGGGACCTCAACCGAACCCCTTCACGCCAGAGTCTGCAGCTGTCTACGCCGCTGTGGTCGTGGAGACGGCATTGCGACGCATGGAGGAATGTTTTGTGACACAAATGTATTAAATTTCCCTTCTTCATCCCTGATCTGGACTTTTCTTTTGTATTTTTGCCAAAAGTCAAGTGATCACTTCCTCCGCTGACTCCATGCATTAAAAACCGCAAGACACAATAACTGTTGTTCTATTATGATTTGCTCCTCTAATAAAGACAACAGTTCAGCACGCGAGCGGAAAGCCATTTGTTTTTGTTGTTAGACTTCGAACAGTTCTTCTACGGTAGATTTCTTCTTCTACACCCTTTCTTGCAACATATGCACAGGTTTTAGAGGGTACTGCCACCTGCTGGTCCGTAAAGAACAGCACTTTGCCATGCGCCGCCGTGCGTCAACTATAAATACAGCGGCAACACTGTAAGCGCAGAAGCCGCACGGCTCAGTGCGCGTGCAGTGCGCGCGCAGTCCGCGGCACTCCAGCCAGCGGACCAAAGCGCGAGTATAACGAGACCTTTATACAGGTAGTCCCCGACTTACGAGCGAGTTCCGTTCCTGAGAGTTGCTCGTAACACGAAAATTCGTAAGTTGGAACACGAAGCACGTGTTCTCGTAAGTCCGGATTTTTGCTCGCAAGTTGGAACATTTATGCTAGCGCTACTACAAACACTCGTTTTTCATCAAAAACGTTCATATTAGTTCATAAACATGGTCGGAAACGTGTTTCCAAATGGTTAGCTAACACACTTTCATCTAAAAACACAAAAAAGTGCTGTATTTTTTACAAATTTACTTCTCTTTCGCCAGCTTGTAAGTCTGGGACCTCGTATGTAAGAGCGCTTGTAAGTCGGGGACTACCTGTACTCCGCCACCAATAGCCGTGTTTCCATCAAGGTTTCTAGGTGCGCATTTTGAAGTATCGCAGCAGAAAAGCTTAATGGAAACGGCAAAATCCGTATTTACTTTCTCAAGTTCGCCAAAAAGTTTATACGCTCGCTTGAGGTGGTTTTTGGGATGTTCGGAAATGAGCAGATGCGCACAACGACAGATGGAAACAGATTTTCCGACTCGTGCTGCCGAAGCGAACATTCACGTCACGTGACTGATCAGCTGTTTCCGCTCCGGACAACATGTAACATCGCTAAAACTAGTTGGCATGACAGAATAAATACAACTCGCCCGATAGCAACACGTACCTGAAATATTCTCTCCATTTTGACGAGATGTGTGGCCGGGTTCTGTTTTCAACCGCTACTTCCTGTTTACTGTAGACATGCGCAGTGCTGACGTCTGACGTAATGACGCTGTGCGTGGCTTGGTAGATGCGCTACAAGCCAGCAGATGGAAACACTTCTGCTTCGCATTAATTTGTATTTACATATTTGCGAGATTTCAAAAATTAGCTCAAAAATCGAAATGAAAATGGATGGAAACACAGCTATTGTTGTTGATAGAAATATGCCGTCGGTCCGTGCATGCGTGTGCATACGTATGTGGTTTAACACAAAATCTCAGCAGGAGATGTTTACATTATCAGCAGGAGGCCTCCTGAAAACCTCCACTCTGAGAGGTGGGGGGGCTACTAGTGTCATGTAAATGAACAGAAGAACCACAGCAGACAGAAAGGTGCCAATTCACTCAAAATATGCGCCGTGTAAACGCCCCCGTACACAGCAGGAGGCTGGGGGAGCAGGTATGGAGCTGGGTTTGTATTCAGTAGTCGTGTTTCCATCAAGGTTTCTAGCTGCGCATTTTGAAGTATCGCAGCAGAAAAGCTTAATGGAAACGGCAAAATGCGAGGTTACTTCTTCAACTTCGCCAAAAAGTTTATACGCTCGCTTGAGGTGGTTTTTGGGATGTTCGGAAATGAGCAGATGCGCACAGCGACAGATGGAAACACATTTGCCGACTCGTGCTGCCGAAGCGAACATTCACGTCACGTGACTGATCAGCTGTTTCCGCTCCGGACAACATGTAACATCGCTAAAACTAGTTGGCATGACAGAATAAATACAACTCGCCCGATAGCAACACGTACCTGAAATATTCTCTCCATTTTGACGAGATGTGTGGCCGGGTTCTGTTTTCAACCGCTACTTCCTGTTTACTGTAGACATGCGCAGTGCTGACGTCTGACGTAATGACGCTGACGTCTGACGTAATGACGCTGTGCGTGGCTTGTAGATGCGCTACAAGCAGAGTAGATGGAAACACTTCTGCTTCGCATTAATTTGTATTTACATATTTGCGAAGATTTCAAAAATTAGCTCAAAAATCGAAATGAAAATGGATGGAAACACAGCTAATGAGGGAGAGGAGGAGGGACCGTGTGACGGTGTAGACAGGGAGAAAAACTGTATAGTATAACTACGTAGAGTATAAGACTATATCGTTTTATATCGATAGTCTCATTTTATTTTATATTGCGTATGAAATTATCACCCAGCACTAGGTAGCGGGGTGTCCGCCTTGGCTTGCAGCAGGTGAGCTTTTACCTGCAGTTTCTCTCTGCTGCCCACATCTGGCTCACAGTGAATCAGACAGCACATCCCGCTCTGCTCTGTTTGGGTCAAACTATGACTCTAGTTCTCTTTTATTAGTTAAAAGCAGCATCAGTATCATTATCAGACTGGATGGTTTTAACAAAACACTTTTTTTAAACCCAATTTCACAGATGACGGACATCGTTGTGGCAACGGTGAACTTTAATCCGTGAAGGATTAATGAAAATTTTTGTTAACAAGACAGGATTGACAGCAAATAACTAATAATAAATTTTAAAACAATATCTTAAAGGTCCACTGACATGATTTTTTTACTATTCATAAAATTGCTCAAAATATATATATATTTTATCATTTTAATATGTTCGTTTTTGCAAACAAAAAGATAAATCACTTTAATTTTGCTTTAAAAGTGATTTTGAACTTCAAGCCGTGTTTAATCATAAGAAATCCGATTACACTCGAACGCACCATCTGTGACGTAGTGTGAGGCAGAGGGCTCTGGTCTCTTTAATAGCAGACAATTTAAAACCCGATGAATTTAGCAATCTATGTGAAGATTTGAGCTATTTGTCTTTATTTTGGGAAGCAGAAAATAGTTTGGGTGATGGAACAAGAAACAACAGGATCTAATTTAGTTCTGATGCTGTATCAGACTTACCTTCATGTCGAACTGCTCATACCCACGCACTGTGACAAGCCCAGAGCTCTGCCTCACACTACGTCACAGATGGTGCGTTCGCGTGTAATCGGATTTCCCATGATTTAACACGGCTTGAAGTTCAAAATCACTTTAAAGCAAAATTAAAGTGATTTATCATTTTGTTTTGCAAAAACGAACATATTTAAATGATAAAAGATATATATTTGAGCAATTTTACGAAAATTAAAAAATCACGTCAGTGGGGCTTTAAGCAGTCTGTTGGCACTCAGAATATGTGAGGGATCAGTCTAAACTGCTTCCACACCAAGTTTTGTCAGTACAGGTAGTCCTCGAGTTACGACGGAGTTTCGTTCCTACGCTCCGTCGTCTCTCGAATTTCGGCGTAACTCGAAACATACGTCCAAACTGCACCTTATACGTACAGTACTGTATTTTACCAAGCACTTAGCCTATCCTAACACAGTACCCAACATAATTATCAAAATACACATACATTTCAGAGCCATAATGAAGTGAAACAAGAGTTAATTTCCTACTGGGAAGCTGGTGAAGCCATTCCTCCGTTGGATTCTCCATTCGTTTACGTTGTAAAACCGCAGTCCATAAAACAGCTACTTTTCCACAGCTGCTGCCTGTCCAGCTTGCTCCAACAAGTTTTGTTTTTTGAATGTCCAGCGGACCAGACTTAGCTTTTTTAGAGAGTACAGGGCATCTGCCGACACATCGGATCAATCTATTTGGCATTCTTTGATCAGCTCCGTTGGGATTCCCCCAGAGGAGCTGCTCCAAGTGGCTGGGGAGAGGGAAGTCTGGGCCTCCCTACTTAGGCTGCTACCCCCGCGACCCGACCCCGGATAAGCGGAAGACAATGGATGGATGGATGGGTGATCGGCTC
>JBBPBX010003349.1:17360-83195 GCA_038048925.1 Garcialebias charrua
TTTGTGTATTTATCCATCATAAAGATCACAGAAATATTGGGTAAACTGAAAAAGAACAGAATCCGTGAATTTACTATTCAATCTGAATAAGTAGATTAATTAAGGATAAAGAGGTCAGTATTAATATTGACCTCCTCATAATTCTTACATCTGGTGGCCCGTACGGGTATGTAGGGTCAGCGGGGGAGCTGACTCGCTACGGGAGCATTGTTCTTGCATATATTTTCTCCCCATCCCTCACCACGCACCTCCGCCTTCTTCATATCAAATTAATACATGTAGGGATTTTGAGACTCGGGTGTGCTGCAACGTTTTTACATCTCTGTTGTTCAGAACCACCTGGGACTCAATTTTATTATACACTTTAGACATTCACTCATAAACCTCCTCATAAAATTCACATATAGGAATTGGGGTGAGCACTATGGTTATGGGTGGCGGGATGACATCACTCTCGCCCCCCGTGCCTATGCTCACTCACAATTATGCATTTAGACAATAAGTGCCTGGGTTAGAGTTGGAGTGGAAACTGGCACAATGCCAGCCTTTGCTCCTTCTCTTCCCTTTTTAAATGCACTTTACAACAACACACACCAACAGCACATTTGGGGACGGGGTGTGTATATCGGGGTCTAGATTAGTTAATTTCAATATATATATATATATAATATATAAGGATAAGCGGAAGAAGATGGATGGATGGATATATATATTATATATATATAATATATATATATATATAATATATATATATATAGGTGTGCAGTGGAGAGCGTCCTGTGCTCCAGCATCAACGTGTGGCATGGAGGCTGCACAGTTGAAGAGAGGAAAGCTCTACAGAGAGTGGTGAAGGCTGCACAGAAGTCTGTTGGAGTCAGTCTCCCCACCATCACAGACATTTACACCTCCAGATGCAGGAAAAGAGCCACCTGCATCATGAAAGACCTCACTCACCCAGCACACTCACTCTTTGCCCCACTCCCCTCAGGACGGAGGTTGAGGAGCATCAAATGTAGAACCACTAGACTGAGGAACAGCTTCTACCCTGAGGCTGTTAGACTCATGAATAAATAAAAATAAAATAAAAAATAAACACTGCAAAATATCACATCATGCTGATGCTGATCTGTTTTCTTGTTGCTGTGTTCATCTGTGACCATCTGCTCATACAAACTCATGTTCGTGCTGCTGTTTATTCCCACTATATTAGGCTTAGTGTATTACTAGTTGATGTTTTTCTTAGTTAATTCTAGATGTTATTACTGTTTTTCTCTTGCATTTGTTGTTGGATGTAACTGGGACCCCGTGTACATAATCTCGTTTTCATCACATGTACCACATGCGGTGCAAATGACAGTAAAGACTCTCTGACTCTGATATATATATATATATATATATTAGGGGTGTAACGATACACAAAACTCACGAGACGAGACGAGAAAAATCACAATCTCGCGAGAACGAGACGAGATTTTAATATTAGTTCAAGAAAACTTCAAAGATCGGTTTTATGCCGCAAAAAGGCTTTTATTCTGTTTTAACGTGTATTACAAACCCAACTGATGTCTTCATTTTACTGATTGAATCTCCTTAGACCTTAGAACGTTCAACTTTGTTTAAAAAAATAGATATTCACGCAGGACTTTCCAAAACTGACTCTGCAGCCGTCACTCACCAGTGTTGCCAGATTGGGCGGTTCACCGCGATTTTCCTTCTGACTTTTGCGGGTAGAGATTGCTTTGGGTGGGTGGGACTCTATCTGGCAACACCGGTCACACCGGTGTTTACACGCGTGTCTTTACATTCGGGGCAGCGTCGGCAGCCCCTCCATCAATGTAGAGGCGTCTGCGGCACCCTCCATCAGTAGTTGGGGCGTCTTCTATAGCAACTTCATCCGGCGAAGCCATGCTGTCCGTGACGCTGACTTGCTAGGGGCTCTGCTAGCATTAGCATTAGCATCTCGCGAGACAACGTTACCTCTCAACGAGAGATATCGCGGGAGTTTAATATCGCGAGATCTCGTACAACGAGATCTCGTTACATGCCTAATATATATATTATATATATATAGTATATATTATATATATTATACTGTATATATATATATATTATATATATATATATATATAATAATAATAATAATGTGTTTGTCTGTCATCTGCGTATGTTTCCCATACACAGACGAAATTCGTCTCTGCATTTAACCCAACCACCCCAGGTGGTGCAGTGAGCAGCCAGAGGGCGCTCGGGGAGCTGGAGAATTAGGTGTGCACTCATAGACACCCCAAGGTGTGTAGTGGCCGGGACGCGAACCCGCGTCCTTCGGGTCCCAAGTCAAACGCCCTAACCACTACACCATCTTGGCTCCATTATATATATATATATATATATATATATATATATATATATATATATACATATATATATACATATACATATACATATATATATATATATATATATTAGGGGTGTAACGGTACGCTAAAATCACATTTCGGTTCGGTTCAATTACAAGGAGGGCTCGGTTCGGTTTATTTTCGGTTTATTTTCGGTACAAAAAAAAAAAGACAAAATAAAGACTTACAAAATGTTTATTTTGAAAATATGCCAAAAATATGTTTGTATTGTATTGTAGTAATAAATAAAAGTGCNCATACTAGTAATACACTAAGCCCTAATGTAGTAGAAAAACATCATTATAAACAGCAGCACGAACATGAGTCTGTATGAGCAGATGGTCACAGATGAACACAGCAACAAGAAAACAGATCAGCATCAGCATGATGTGATATTTTGCAGTGTTTATTCTCATTATTTATTTATTCATGAGTCTAACAGCCTCAGGGTAGAAGCTGTTCCTCAGTCTAGTGGTTCTACATTTGATGCTCCTCAACCTCCGTCCTGAGGGGAGTGGGGCAAAGAGTGAGTGTGCTGGGTGAGTGAGGTCTTTCATGATGCAGGTGGCTCTTTTCCTGCATCTGGAGGTGTAAATGTCTGTGATGGTGGGGAGACTGACTCCAACAGACTTCTGTGCAGCCTTCACCACTCTCTGTAGAGCTTTCCTCTCTGCAACTGTGCAGCCTCCATGCCACACGTTGATGCTGGAGCACAGGACGCTCTCCACTGCACACCTGTAGAAGGAGGTGAGAACTGGGCTGCTCAGACCAGCACGTCTCAGCCGTCTGAGGAA
This sequence comes from Garcialebias charrua, assembly GCA_038048925.1. Taxonomy (NCBI): domain Eukaryota; kingdom Metazoa; phylum Chordata; class Actinopteri; order Cyprinodontiformes; family Rivulidae; genus Garcialebias; species Garcialebias charrua. The sequence continues at coordinate 20,551 of JBBPBX010003349.1, forward strand.
GTAGAGTCTCTGATGACCTTTCTTGATCAGGCTGGTGGTGTTGTTGCTCCAGCTGAGGTTATCATTCAAGTGTACACCCAAGTATTTGTAGCTGGAGACCACCTCCACCACAGATCCACTTATGTTCAGTGGGGCGTGGGTGTGTTTGTTCCTTCTGAAGTCCACAATCATCTCCTTTGTCTTCTTCACATTCATGTGAAGATTATTCTCTTTGCACCAGCTCTCCAGATGTTCCACCTCCTGTCTGTAGCTGGACTCATCATTGTTTGTGATGCATCCCACCACCGCTGTATCATCTGCAAACTTAACAATATGACAGCCTGGATGTGTGGCTGTACAATCATATGTGAGCAGAGTGTGTATTTATCACACATAGTGGCAATTTATAGCTTCGGACAACATGAATGAACAAACAAAGTGAGACTTAAATGTCCTAAATGTGTAAGAATTCCAGCCTAAATAAGCAATGAAAGTCTTCTTTCTTCTTCTTTAAGGCGCTTCCTTCCTCAGGAGATGCCACAATGAACTATCTTGCACAAAGACTTAGCAATTGCTTTTATGCCGGATGCCCTTCTTGACACAACCACAGACCACAGAGTTACCTCAGCCCTCTGTGTGGAGCAGAGAGCTGCCATCTAAGGTGCCCAGGGAAGAAGATGGTGGGGGGTTATGTGCCTTGCTCAGGGGCTCAGAGTAGGGCAAATGAGGGTGGAGGCAGGTGTGAGTGTTTCATCTTTCTCACTCACTTTCTACTCTGGCTCTCGCTCAAGGTGGACGCACCTGCCTTCCCTCCCCTGTTTTCCTTCCTCTTGCTTTGCTCTCTGTGTGTTTGAAGCTCCTCATCTCCTGAACGAAAATTAAGATTATGGATTTTGTGAGCTGGACTTTTAACGCAATCAACAAAATCTTTTCAACAAAACTACAGGGTCCTGGAGAACCCTCTTGTCCGGATGAGACTTGTGCTGTGCTGTACATTAGAGATCAGCTGATGTGTCTCTCAGCTCAGTCTCAGGAGGACGTTGAAGACGTTTATATATTTGGATTTATGATAGCAGGGGTTCTGCTCGTTAGCATTGACTGGGCTCTGTTTCATCAACTTTTTAAGACGACTTCAGCAGCAGTTTTGGCCATGACAAAGCTTCCGAGTCAGTATCAAGGTTTGGTTTGTGCTATGAATACTCAAAATCATCTGATTTACAAGCTAAACTGTAAGATGGGGTCGATTTGTAAGAATCGTAGGCCACCTGCGGCTTCTAGGACTCGCCAGTATGTTCGGATGGACCTTGAGGAAGGCTCATAACATGAATCAGTGGAGTGAATACCCATAAATACCCATAAATGAATGAATACCCATAAAGTCCAAAAACATGCATGTTAGGCTGATTGGTAACTCTATATTGACCCTGGGTGTGAGTGAGACAGGTCCCTCTTGTAAATGAGTCCTCGTGGCTCAACGAGGCTAGCCTGTATAAATAAAGGTTGAATTGAAAAAAAAAATTGGCCATTTTGGACCAGAAAGTTCCAGCAGGACTCAAGGCTGACAAGGAAAAACTGTCTGCCTGAAGAAAAATCAACAATTGTGGCTTATCTGAATCTGGCTACCCCGTTCGGCCTCGTATACAAGCAGACTATCAAATTTCTCCTGGGACAAGGGTACCTAGGGACAAAAGCTTTATCTATCGCACATTGTCTGAGGCCGCACAAAGTGATGAATGATGGAGAATGGAGGGAGCAATGTATCCACCACCAGGTGCAATGGTTGGTGGTCAATGGTCAGCAATGGACTTGGCCACCATAGATTAATCTTCAGCCACCTCAGTCATTTGAGGTTTACATACATACTGTTTATGGCAGCAGCCATGTTGGATTTTGACATGTCAAATCAATTTTTAAAAGGAAACTTTCTTACATCACAAGTTGATATCTCACTTATTTTTCATGTTTTCATGCTCAAACATGCACGACTTATGGACATACAGTATATGGACAATATTCAATTCTCCCTCTTTGCTCTGCAATGGGGGACACTGAAAAGGTCTGGTATTCCTTGAAGGAATGCATTCTCCCGCTGCCATTTATGCTAGACTTTAAAGATCATCCTTTGCTGAGAAATAGCTGTGTTGCACCAGTTTGGATTAAACCTGAAAATAATACAGTACAGTATATGTGTCTTACAACCTTGTGAAATATCACGCTCAAAGTGTGTTTAATGAATGACCAGGTACTACCACACCAAAGTTTAGCTCTATATCTGTCAGTCAACTGAGCTAAAGAGACTTTGGTGTTGGGTAAAGCAGATTGGTTGTGGTGGCCATCTTGAATTGGATTACAACATTAATTCATCAGTTGTAGATGCACATCTAGAAATTATGGAAGCCAAGTTGACTCTAAATAGTTAATAGCAAGTTATTAAACTTGCTCAGTTTGTTAAAGCTCATGCGTGTTGGGGAACAGACTCAACTACCACCACACCAATTTTTTTGTTAAATATTTTTAAAAGGGACTGAATTATAACGTTTTTGTGATTTTTAAGGTCAGTTGGTTGTGGCTGCCGTTGTGAATCCTGACTGCGAAAAGTTAATCAGTTGAAAATGTGTGATTGATGACTTGTTGCAAGTTTCATCAAAATCTGGCTAATGGTTATAAAAACTATTTTTTTTTTTTTTTTCAATTTTGGGTTGGCATTAAAAAAGAAAAGCTTTAATACAACTAACAAATTATGGGCTAATGGCTAGTCCTTCACAGATCAAGATCAAAGTGGATTTTCTTAACCATAAGCTGCTATATTCATACCCATCTGCTCACAACAGACTCATGTTCAGGCTGCTGTTTAATACACCTTTTTTATTTTATTTTTTTCATTCAACTTTTATTTATACTGGATACATTATTATTGTTTAGCAAATAATTTAGATCGTTGTACAGTATACTGTTCCTTCTTGTACTTTATGTTATTGCTATTTTGAGTGTAACTGGGACCTTGAGTACACAATTTCTTTCCGCCCCGTGCACCACTGTAAGGTTTAACGGAATACCCAAAGAGTAATCAAAGTCAAAGTCAACTTTAATGTCAAAACTGCAATATGTACAGGACATACACAGGATTGAAATTGCATTTCTCTCAGTCCCTCGGTGCAACAGTAACCATTTAAACACTAAAACACTGAAACATTTAATAAACATAAGCATAAAATGTAATAATAAAAGTAAAAGTGTAATACTGTCCTGAGTTTTTGCATAGTAGTTTTTGCATAGTAGTAGTATGAAAGTATGAAAAAGTTACACCAACACTAAAACACTAAACATTTAATAAACATAAGCATAAAATGAAATAATAAAAAGTGTAATACTGTCCTGAGTTTTTTGCATAGTAGTATAAAAGTATAAAAAGTATATCTATAAAATAAAATGAAAGTTCTGGCATTGACATTTGTAATAGAGTGACAAAGCAGCATATGAAGTTTATGTACACAGTATATGTATGAGGTAGTTGATATTGGTATAGAGGTAAAGTGGCATATGCAATAAGGCTAGTAAAAAAAAAAATATATATATATATATATATATATATATATATATCAGCAGTAGTGTAGATATAAAAAGTAGTGTAAATGTAAACAGTAGTAATAAATGTAAACAGTGAATGTAAACAGTAGTATGACTATAGGCAGTAATGTAATACAAACATTAGTGCAAATATAAGAAGTAGTGCAAACTGAATGAGCACATGACCGTGAGTTGAGTGAATAACCCGTTTTGATGACACAGAGTCCAGTGTTAAAAACTTTGTGTTGTGTGGTAATGTGTGAAAGTTTTTAGTGTTAAGGCAGTACAAGTGGGAGGGGAGGCAGAGCAGGTAGAGAGTTAAGCATCCTGACTGCCTGATGAACAGAGCTGTCATTTAGTCTGCTGGTTCGAGCCTGGAGACTCCTCAGTCTCCTCCCTGATGGCAGCAGGCTGAAGCAGCTGTGTAGTGGGTGTGTGGGATCACCTGCTATGCAGAGGGCTTTCCGAGTGAGGCAGTGCTGTGTAAGTCCTGTAGTGAGGGGAAGGAGGTGCCGACAATCTTCTCAGCTGCTCTCACGATGCGTTTGGAGGCTCTGTACCTGTAATGACTGAAAGGAACAGACTTCCAAGACTAAAAATAATTAACGGTGATTTATTTACAGTGAAGTAAGCAACATGAACTGGGAGGGACTAGAACCCTGGAGAACAAAGAGAAAGATCAGTTTGAACTTGGAATATGATTGATTAGAGATTATTTTCTCTTACAGGTAAAGTTATGGATTGTCAAGGGAGCAGGGGTCCAATGGTTCCAGTGAAACGAATGAGGATGTCCGAGGTAAGTCTCAGGTTGGGGTTGTGCTTGGAAGGCAAGGAGAACAGCTGAAGACGTCACAAGGATCCCGGGCCACACCAGGGGAGTCCAGGAACAGGAGGAACAGCAGGAGTCAATGCTGAAACATGTAAGAACACTTGGTGTTGAACACAAGTGTGTGAATACTTTTCTTATTGCCAGGTAAGGTAAAGTGGCTAGAAGCACAACTACCTGTAGGCATGTAATGCTCCAGCGACAAAGAGAAGTCTTCTAGCCTTTAAACTCATGCAGCTCATCAAAGGGATGGTCCACAGGTGTGGGGCTTGTTGATGCAAATGACAGTAAAGTCACAGTGAACCTTGACTGATGCCATCTTAAAAATAAAAATAAAAACTCAAATTCAAAGATGTTTTCAGCAGTTTGTGTGAACACCAATTAATAAACTTTAAATTGCCAGCAAATTAGCAAAACCTGGTTATGAAGACTGAATTTTATTGTTATTGGCAAGCGCCAATAGTAACACCAGCTTTAGCACTTCTGATGCAGCCTGGGACACTTCATGCAGGATTAAGATAGGAGTTCTTTTGAAACATAAGTGATCTGCTGCCGTTAGCTCAGGGTTCAACACAACCCTCACCATTTACCCGGGCTTGGGATGGGCACAAGAGATATAGTTGGCTTGTGTTCCCTAGTGGCTGATTTATATGCTAAACAATAACAATATAATATGAATAAGGTGTATTATCTCTAGCTTGTGAGTCTGATCAGAATTAAACTTTAATTTCTCCAAACTGAGATATTTTAAAGCTGGTGCAGTGAACGAGGTAATCATTGTTCATAAGCTTACAACAAAACCCCACTTCAAAGATCTGAACTGTTTCTTTATTACGGTGGTATTCTCTGTTGATTATACCTTTTTTTTTAGTCCGTGAAAGCAATTTCACACAGTGACAAAATTGATTTTGTTCTCTCCTTTTTAACCTATTCTGGAGCTGATACAGTTAGCCAGTTAATGCAAACATTTCTCTGCATTTTTGCTTCACAAATTAAACTCACTTGCTCGAGTGGAGTGCATCAGCTGCCAGGAGCCTTGCAGGCACTTTGCCAGTTTGAAGTTGTACCCCTCCGTCTCTGGGTCTCTGGATTGTATCGGAGTTCACACTGTGATCTCAATGTCAAAGCTCTTGTGGAAAATTGGCTTCACACAGTAATGGGACTTAACTGGTGTTTCTGTATCATGCATCAAAAGCACAGAATCTGTCATCATTTCCATGGGACTCTGCCTTTCATGCCGATATGTAAGATATGTATCCTCCCCGTTTCTTAAATTACACCTTTTCTCTGCTTGCCAGAAACTTTAAAGTCCACCAAGTTCATTAGTTCCATTTATTTAGTGCCAGCCTTTCCTATTTTGTTCTTTTCCTATGTAAAATTTTAACAATAAAACAAGATTAATTTAGAATAACATGTCTTGATAAATATGTATTCCTATTATTGCCAAAAGTGGATAATAATGTGTGTTTCTGTTACCAAAATATCTTGTGAACCACTGGATAAATTTTAATGAGACTTGCAAAAATGTCTTAGTGTACATACACAACTGAGTTTGGAGTCAATCTAATTCAAGATGGTTGCTATGGTTAAAGGTTCAGTATGCAGTTTCTGTAGAACTGCAGCAGTTAGAAATATTTTCAACAGGCAAAGCATTCTGATCCCTCCCCCTCAGAGCCATATGTGGCTCTGCCCCCTTGTGGTCTGTTGAATTTCAAATTCAAGCTCTGTTTTTATTGGCTGATTCAAATTCAAGCTCTGTTTTTATTGGCTGGTTACAAACTCTGTTTTTATTGGCTGGAAAATGGCGGGTCACCTTTTCTTTTTAGAAATGCTTATTTACCACCTGGAGAAGCAAGGGGACAATATTTTTTTTAATTTTTTTTCAGAGATTACCTGGCTAACATCAGTCTGTCAGGAGGTAGTGACAGAGTGAAGAAATATGTTCATAAAAAAAGCTACATACTGCAGCTTTAACTGACTTGCAAACAAAAAATGCTGTATTTCAGTAAATTTGACAAAATTATTGTAACATTGTGTATAGTCATAATAATAATAATAATAATAATAATAATAATAATAATAATAATAATAATAATAATAATAATAATAATGAATTCAATTTATAACGCACTTTTCATTAGTGAAAATCTCAAAGTGCTACACACATTGAATGCTACACACATTCATACACCGGTAGCGGCAGACTACCATGCAAGGTGCTTTCCAGTCCTACCGGGAGCAACTCGGGGTTAAGTGTCTTGCCCAAGGACACAACGACACATGGTGTGGGGAACCGGGATTCGAACCGCCTACCTCCCGATCGGGGGACGACTGCCATTACCACTACGCCACGGCCACCCCGTCATACCTTGTAGTTGAGTCATTCACAACACATAGTGCCAGGGGCGCAACTACATATTTTTGAGGTGGATGCGAAAACATCAACGGCGCCCCCCCACCACGCCCCGCGCGTGCCTTTTACCTGCCGCCTCATGCAGCTTTCCTCCCTTAGTCATGCACTTGGAAAATACAGTAGCAATATTACAGATTTTTTTACGTTACATATTATATCAGGTGATAATTTCAATGATAAACAAATAAGAAGTTTAATAAAGTACAACTATATATATCAGTAGTTGGTAATCAGTGCTCAACATTTTATGTAGTGAAAATATGAAATCTTAACAGCCTGGAGTCCATGTCAGTGTTTTAACATTTATGACATTTAAACTGTTACTTTCCGTGAAAGAAGACAATGAAAGATGGTCATCAGAAATTCAAACCATCATGGTATACAGTATAGGTTTTTGTTGCCTCCCTAATGTAATTATTCCTACCTGATGTCATCACTTGTCTCCTCTATCACTGACCTCGTGTCTGTCTCCTTCACTCTTAGTCTGTGGCATTCTGCACTGTCATATGGTCAAAAAAGCATTATATATTAGTTGTAAAAATTACAGATCTTAATACAGTTTTTAAAAATAATGTTTACATGTTATTGCTTGGGATTAAGTAGCTGTTCCCTCACTTCCACCTGCATTAGACCAACCTGTTGCCTTCCCCAGTCTGTCCTGATTCCTCTGTCATCTTCTCTTCCTTCTCTCCATCCTCACAGCTGAATGACATTAAGTTTGTGTTAAGTAGGTTTAAAAATACAGCAGTCAAACCACAATAGAAATGAAACTTTAATTTAAATGATCTCCTTGTTGGATAACAGTTACTGACTGGACATTTCATCTGATCTGACTTACCAGATACATCACAACACACACACCACTGGAGTGATATTAAATAAGACATTTAAACTCAAGTGTCCCTCTGCCAAAAAGGTTGGTAACATGGGTCACCAACCTTTTTGAGTCTCGGGGCTATAGTGACACTGATGACTAATTTATCTGATACACACATAAACTTGTACAACTCATCTTTAATTAAAGAATCAATAATAATAAATGTACATATGAGTGAATAAATTGCAACACTGGAGCGTTGGAACATAGCTGTGAACTGCTGCTACATCAGTTTAGCTTTCCTGTGTTAATATTTCCTGTTTTATTTAGGTTATTCTTACACTTTGTGTGTGGATGTGTGTGTGACACGTATCAAATATTCATAAAAATATTAAACAAATCATGTCTTTATGGGAGGCTACATTTATTTAACAGCCAAATATGGGATGATTCCTATTAGGCTAGCTTTAGCTAACCTGAATATTTTACAACCCTCCTGTCCTGCTAATACACTGACAGTACTTGCCTTATATCTTTTAACCACATTGAAAGGCTTTTTTTTTTCATCCTTCCAACAACTTCCTTTTCCTGTTTTGCACCCTGGATAGTTTTTTTTTTCTGCCGCTCCAAAGTGAAGTGCACGAGTGAAAAAATAAAAAAATAACGCGCCTGTTAGGGGCGCGTGTTCACAACACCTGTGTGTGAGGGGAGAGCAGAGAGATAGGAGGAGGGAGGTGAGGGAGCGGAGGGGGGCGCGCCTAAGCAGTGCTGTTTCCCTGTTATTGATCATTTCATGCAGTTAAAGAAGATGCCTGCTAGAAAAACATTTTTTCTAGAGACGGTTTTGGCGTCCCCTGTAGGGCAGCGCCCGTATGCCTTGCATAACCTGCATAGTGGCGATTTGCGACCCTGCATAGTGCTACTCATTGTGCAAAACATTGCCTAAAACTTGAGCATTACTTGTGTTGTAGTCAACCATGTTTATCTGTTAGTAGTGCCGGCTACAGTTCCACTTATCTGCTAACAGAATACAGTAGTGGAACAAATGTTTTGTTTAGCAGATAAGCGTTTTTGCTAACTTTGGAAAAAGTTAGTGGAATTAGCTTCTGGTAAATTTGGTTTTGCCAACTTTAAGTCTGCTAACAAAACTCACAAACTTGTCTGTTGTGGACATATCGCAAAGAGTCTGTTAGGCACACTATTGGCTTACTACGTGCACACGTGACAAGACGTGATTGGTCGATGCAGCACAACTAGCTGAAGGCACGCTATTTGCTTACTACATGCACACGTAACAAGACGTGATTGGTTGACACAGCTTCAACTGGAAGAAGACGTGTCACGCAGACTTATGAGGGGCAGTCGTCTTAGCAGTTAGCGTATTAGCATTATTCATTCATTCAACCTTTATTTAGTCTGGTAAATCTCATTGAGCCTCGTGGACTCATTTACAAAAGCGACCTGCTAAAAACTAAAGAATGATGAACAGCAATGATAGAATTTACTTTTTTCTTTTTCTTTTTTTTTTCCTTTTATAGATGGCCTGCCTTCTCACCTTACAGCCATCCTCTCACACGGATATTAATTTTATCTTTTTTTTAAATAGAGAGAAAGTAAAGATAGAAAGTAAGACAACAAAACACAACAATTATCCACAAAAAGAGCACTAGGCCAACACATCCAACCTCTGTCCACAATCCTGCAAAGCACATGACAGAACACAGCAACGAAACACACATGCATAAAGACTAATAATATTCATGACCTTGCAATAGATTTCCATAAATAAACATACCCATACCTACAAATATATATACAGTATACATACATATACATTCATATCACATATCCATCTACATATCTGCATATGATATCTACATATACATCCCTGCATCCATTTGTGTGTGGCTGTGAGCATGCATAAGTGAATAAGGTTCCTCCAATAGAACATTCAGTAGCGACCGTGAAGCATCAGAAATCCGCCCCCCCAAGGCCCGAGGCAGACGAAGGGGCAATCAAAGCCCAAGACCCCAAGAAGGACCCCGAGCCCAGAGTCCCCAGGGCCACCCGAACAGGACGAGCCACTCACCCACTCCCCAGATCCGACCAAGGGGGAGAACCGGACGAGCTCCACCAGCGATTAATAATAATTTTTATTTATAACGCACTTTACATTAAACAAATCTCCAAGTGCTACAATGAACATTAAATAAAAGCAAGATTAAAATAAACCATAAATGCAACTAAGTGGAGGAACAACCAAGAAGACAGTGCCTCACAGATGATTGCATAAAAAAATCACAAAATGCAGATAAAATACTCAAATAAAAATAAAAACTGGGTGCAATAAAAACAACAACAAAAACAAAAAACAAAAGCACAATAAATTAATTAAAAAACTGGATAAAAAGAAAGGTTTTAAGACCTTTTTTAAAACATGTCACGGTCTGTGGGGCCCTCAGATATGAGGGCAGAGCGTTCCACAGCCGAGGGGCAGCGCAGGAGAAAGCCCGGTCTCCCATTGTGCGAGACCGAGACCTGGGAGTGAGAAGAAGATGAGTGTTGGAAGAGCGGAGAGTGCGGGAAGGACAGTGAGGAGTGAGAAGTTATTTTAAATGTAAAGGATTAGAGGAAGTCAATATTAATACTGACCTCTTTACCTTAATTAATTTACTCATTCAGATTGAATAGTAATTTCACGGATTCTTTCTTTTTCAGTTTACCCAATATTTCTGTGATCTTTATGATGGATAAATAAATAAAGCCATAGAGTGACAATGGACACGTTAACTTAGTTGGTATGTCAAAGACACTACCATTTATTTAAAATAAATCAACTAAATTAACACCATTACACTTGATTGACATGATCTCACTTTCTTGCAATTTAACACGTCAGCACATTTAAATTGTAACACAACAGACATAAATACAGGATGTTAACATATTTAGTCTGAGGCTCTATGACTTAATTAGTTTCCAGCTTAGAATTGAGGGAAAAGGAAATAGGAGGAAAGATGGAGAGATGGTTTAAAGGAAATTGTCTTGAGCATGTTACCAGAAGTGACACTTCCTATCAGACTTCTGCTAAAATCCAGGTACGTTTGTAAACAGCTCTTTACCTTCGACGACGAGTCTGATAAAGAGATGACACCAGCCTTTCAGATGCACAGAGTCCTTCAGGCCCAGCACGTCCGAGCTGGTTCTAGTTTACGTTTTCAACGTCTCCTGGTTTCGCGTTGGTCATCAGAAAATGCGTCAGCTCCTGGCCTCTGACTTCAAGATAACTATTCCAGGAAGGAATAACAAAGTTTTGAGCTTACGCTCGTTCGAAGTAGACTCATAACAGCATGTTATTAGTCCTTAACTGGATGACGTGTCCTTAGCGTGTGACTGAGTTCATCCAGCTACTTTGGGACGACCTCACATCTTGAAGTTCCCAGCAGACTCATCTGGAACTCCCTGGTTCCTTCAAAACTCTTGCAGCCTCTGAACTATTCAGCTTAGCTTAGAACCTTAAGATAGAACTCTGAAACTTGTCTCTTTCCGATTAGTTCAGAAGAAACAGTCGCGGAGTTCACTTGCCATTATCACGACCCAAGGTTACAGCCAGCAGCAGAGAGAAATGTTTAGGAAAAAGACAGACGCATAGACTCCAAGAGGTAAAATACTTGGATTAGCGTCTTAACACTTTTAAAACAAATCTGAAAAGCACAGTTTGACATAAAATTCAACTCTGACACCATTATATGGTCAAGTAACACAGTAATACTCCATATTAAAAGAATAACACAGCATAACATATATCATGAAAATGACAAAAGTTATTCTTTTGATTACATTAGAATAAAATCAAAGATAGAAATAGTCTCTTTTGGTGACTATGTTCTCAGATTACAACTAATGGAATAATTTGTAGTAAATGTCTTGCTTTACTGAGAGGTCAGTAAAGGTCATCTCTGGAACAGTTCAAAAATACACAAGTGTATCAAAGTGGACACGGCCATGCCCACTACATAAATAAGATGGTGCATTACCGTACAAACACTGGAAGGTGAGCAGATAAATTTTGTAAGTGATCCGGGCAGAAACAGGAAGCCAGTGTAGTGAACGCAGTACAGGAGTGATGTGTTCATACTTACGCACTCTCATCAGGACCCTGGCAGCGCTGTTTTGGACATACTGTAGTTTTTGTATGTTCTTGCCAGGAATCCCGAAGAGAAGTGCATTGCAGTAATCCAGTCTGGAGGAGACAAAGGCATGGACGAGCTTTTCTGCATCAGTGAAGGACAGTGTAGACCGAAGCTTTGCAATATTTCGAAGATGAAAAAAAGAAGTTTTACAGATATGCTTTATATGGCTTTCAAAGGTGAGTTGTGGATCAAAAATAACACCAAGATTGGTGACTGTATTGGAAAGAGAGATGTTCTGGCCAGAAAAAGTGATACTGAGGATTTTTTGTTGTTGAATTTGATGTGATGTACCAATTTGAATTGCTTCCGTTTTTGAACTGTTAAGGTGAAGGAAATTTTGCTGCATCCATGCCTTTATCTCCTCCAGACACGCTGTGAGTGTGGAAAGAGAAGAAAGTGGAGAAAATGGAGAAGCTGAAGAAGATGATGTAGATGGGGTCTCAGACACATTGCTACCCAGTTTAAGATACAGCTGAGTATCATCAGCATAGCAATGGAATGAGACCCCATAGCTGCTGATAATACACCCAAGTGGTACCATGTATAGGTTAAAAAGGAGGGGTCCCAGAACTGATCCCTGGGGCACACCACAAGAAACAGGATGGCTCAATGACTTGGCACGCCCAATGGAGACAAACTCTGTTCTGTCTGTCAGGTATGATCGGAACCACTCCAGGGCAGTGCTGATCACGCAGTGACTACACACAATGACCCCCGGGGGGCCAACAGCGACAAACTCACAGGCCCCCGCCGGAGCCCGCTGCAAGAGCCCGCTGTACTGACGTAGCCCCAGGCCTGGACACCGAGGCCCGGGTACCGGGGATGCCCACCCCTCAGGCCCAGACCCGATAGGACCAGAGGATCCGAGCCCCACCAGGCAGCCACCAGGCCGAGCCGACACACGCCCAAGCGCCCAACCCCCGAAAGCGACAGCAATAGTAGAATTTACTAAAACAATAGACAATAGAAAAACAAAAGAGAGAAATACTTCTTTTTTTTAACAAAGTATCAAAAACAAGCAAAACATTATAAGGTAGATGTATAAAATCAAAGACAGGAACATATCTGCATTGGTTTTTGCCAGGATTCCAACAGATTCTGAAAACCATTTAGAGAGGTCAGGGCCAAGAGCTTCAGATCTTTTTGTAAGATATTCCATGAAGCAGGAGCAGAGTAGGAGAAGGCCCTTTTTCCAAGTTCAGTCCTCACTGACGGAACACTGCAGGTGATCATGTCCTGAGAGCGCACACTGTAGCTGCACTCATGCAAAGACATGTAGGAGGAGATGTATGAGGGCAGCAGACCAAGAAGTGATTTAAAGATGAAAATGTACCAGTGGAAGAGTCTGCGTGAGGTTAATGATGTCCAGTTAACCAGTGAATACAGGGTGCAGTGGTGGGTACGATAATCACAGCCAGTTATGAATCTTAGTGCACCATGATAGACAACATCCAACATCCGCAGGGTGCTTGTAGGAGCATTCATGTAGAGAATGTCACCGTAATCAATGGAGGGAAGGAAAGTCACAGATACAAGGCGTTTCCTAGCATTCAGTGTTAGACATGATCTATTTCTGAAAAAGAAACCCAGTTTAACTTTCAGTTTCTTCACTAGGTTTTCCACGTGGAGTTTAAAAGAGAGATGTGAATCGACCAGGATACCCAGATATTTATAGGAATCAACAAACTCAATTGGGACACTGTTTGAGGATAAAATCAGAGGAAGATCTGCTGGTACCGACTTCCTACATGAATATCAGCATTTAGGACAAGTTTGAGACGGAACAAATCTGACTGAATGATGTCAAAAGCGGATTGCAGTAACTGGAAAGCCTTAGCTACTGTTTTAGCTCGGCAGTAAACAACTGTATCATCAGCATAGAAATGTAAGGATGCATCAGGGATGCTCTGACCTACATTAGCTATGTAGATTGTAAAGAGGGTTGGTCCTAAGACTGAGCCTTGTGGTACACCATTTTTAACTGTTAAATAACTGGAAGAAGTACCGTTATGTTGAACACATTGCCTCCGATCGGAAAGATAATTAGAAAACCAACCAATGGTGTGATCTGAGAAACCGATTTCTGAGAGCTTATGACACAAGATGTTATGATCCACAGTGTCAAAAGCTTTAGACAGGTCTAAGAAAAGTGCAGCACAATAATCCTTAGCATCCAATGCTTCAACAACGTCATTAAGAACCTTCAGAGAAGCAGTTGTTGTGCTGTGTTTTTTCCTGAAACCAGATTGATGGAGAGGTAAGATGTTAAATGAGTCCAGATAATTTTTGATCTGAGAGTTTATCAGTTTTTCTAGAACCTTGGCTAAAATGCAGAGTTTAGAGATCAGTCGAGATCTTCCTCTAATTTGTTTTACCCATTTAGCGTCAGAGAAGCTAATTTGTTAGCTTGCGGAATGTGGGCTAGCACAGCTAACATTTTGGTTAGCTGTGTCTACAAATGTCTGTTAGCCAGGACGTAATTTGTAAATTGAACGTGGGGTGGGGTGGGTCTGGGATTCTTCCCCCAGAAAATTTTGAAGAAAGTAGATGCCATTTCCTTTATTTTCGTGTATTTTAAGGGATTGTTAAACATCTACGTTTACCCACATTACCAGTCTTGATTGCCACTGCCTTCAGGTGCTTGAATTCTCGGTTGTCCAACTTAAGTACAACGAGTAGCCTTTTTTTAATGAAAGTAAATTGGACTGTCTTTTTGACATTTTCATTGCTGTTATTTTGACAAATTAGTGCAGTTGTTTTGATACATGATGTAATGTGAACAATACACATCAAACATTTCTCTTGTTGTAATTTTAATAAATAATCAACATTTCATTAATGACCCACCTAAACGAGCAAACTGATTTGCAATTTAGTTTTGCTGTGTGATTATATTTTTATATTTTTGAGTTTTTTATAAAAATGTGCAATGACGTTGGACTTTTTTCCCCATTAAACCGTTGTTTATAAAGGTTAAGTCAAGTCAAGTCATCTTTATTTCTAGAGCACAGTTAAAACAGATAAACTGTTATGAAGGTGCTTACCGGTAGTCAAGGTGGTTAGTCTCATTGAGCCCTGAATTTTTACAAAGAATGATGACAACAAATACTACAATAGACAATCGTAAATAATGCATTGAGAAGAAAGAGAGAAAGAGAAATCGAGATGAATAAATGAAAGATAAATGAAAGAAAATGGTATTTTAAAAAAATGGAGTTAATATGTTTACGTAGGTTCGGGAGCAGGACCACGCCTCAAACCACACCTTCAATTATCCAAGTAGCCTATATATTCCCCGCTTGCGAGCCGTTCTCTGTGTGTTACGTTTCATCGATCGGCGGTTCTACTCACCATGGACGACGCTTCATCAAATCGACCTCCACCCATCTGATTCAGAGGATCTCTTTGACGTTCCATTCGCCGTCGACGAGTCCCCTCCTTCTGTTACCGGTCGGGCTCCAGGCTCCAAACGACTCAGATAAGTATTTTTAATCCTCATACTCCGTCTCACACTATTTCATCTCCGGTTTCTCACTCATCCGAAGTCTATCTGCCCCCCGCATCTATTTTTCATTCTCGTGGTCGTCGACCTGTTCGGGGCGTCAGTCTTCATGCTCGTTTCCCCGGTCCTCAGCGTCACTCACCGGATCTCTGTATGGCCGCTTCTCAGCGTTCCTCTTCCAGTTTCATTCCAACACGCCAGCTTCTCGCGCCATGAACCGTCGCCGGCTTTCCACGAAATCCCTTTCAGCCGTTCGGACGATGAATTGAGACTCTTTCACCTCCTTTCCTCCTCTGCACTCATCTGACAACAACTTCACCGTCATCTGAACATCCCGCAGCCACAACTTATGTTCCAGCTTCCGCTTCCGCTTCCAACGTCTCCCGTGACGTCATTCCGTCTTTGACCGCAGGATTTTCCGTCACGGTGACAGCTCCCCCCAGTGGGTGCCAGGTCACATTAGCACCCGTACCCACAACCTCTTTATAGATGGCTAACTTTATTACAGACACAGAGTCCAATTTACTTAAGTGGTAACAAATACAGTATATTAAATTAAACCTAACTTAGAAGTAGTATCTATCTAACCATTCGGGAGGCAATCATACCAATCATTTGGGAGGCAATCATACCAATGTCTCTAGAGCATAAGTAAGTATTTCACTGCACTATATTTGACTTTAATCGACAGTAGCTTAATTCTATTTCTGTATTGGACTTATTTAAACGACTACTTGATTTGTACATAAACTTTCTTCTAAAAGCCATCAAAGTGCTGACACGAGTAGTTAAAGACCGTGTAAAGTGAATTTCAACATTTTCTTCAATAAACATTATAAATGTCGTAATTGTAATCTTGTAAATGAGTAAAAAGTCTCAAAATTGTAGCTCAATTAATTTTGGAGTTATAGATCAAACTGTGTATAAACACATTTCTCTTTCAGGATTTTTTAGGCGTGGTTTAAATGTGACCGCGTTTCGTCACGCGGTCACAAGCCCCACCCCCTGCAGCTCCAGCCGTTATAAATGCGTTCTTCGGTGGAGCCGTTCACTCGCTACCGACCGTCTCCCTCCAGTACTGGCGTGCTGCTGGAGCGACCACATGCCACCTGCACCTCCGCGCACCTCCGCCCCCCCCCCCCCCGCGCGCGCGCGTGTGTGTGGCGATCAGACCCCGCATGCATGTGACCGGGTCGCGCGCGCGCGTGTGTGTGTGTGTGTGTGTGTGGCGATCAGACCCCGCATGCGATGTGACCGGGTCGCGCGCGCGCGTGTGTGTGTGTGGCGATCAGACCCCGCATGCGATGTGACCGGGTCGCGCGCGCGCCCGCGTGTGTGTGTGTGTGTGTGGCGATCAGACCCCGCATGCGATGTGACCGGTTCGGACCGCGAGTCCGCGTGTGTGTGTGTGTGTGTGGCGATCAGACCCCGCATGCGATGTGACCGGTTCGGACCGCGAGTCCGCGTGTGTGTGTGTGTGTGTGTGGCGATCAGACCCCGCATGCGATGTGACCGGTTCGGACCGCGAGTCCGCTCATCTTCTAAAATAGCGCTGATTATAACAGCGGAGTTATGTGTCCTCAACTTTAAAAACATAACCAGAGTTGTTAGTGCACTAAAAACAGCGTAACTCTTGGAAAAAGGAGCTGCTGGAAGCCAGAACTCAGATAAAAACAGAGCAGGTGATCTCTGCTTCCCCCGTATGCCTCCCCACACAGCTCAGCTCTGAAGGGGGCTGGACATGGCGCAGTACTGCGCTGAAATCACGCCCACGTGCGACACGCCCCCAGCGTTCTAGAGCAAGTCAAAATCATGTTTTTTCATGATTTTTGAGACTTAATTTTATAAGGAAATCAATGTTTTTAATCAGTCAGATTTATATGGGTGATTAATAACACATATTTATGCCGTGTGACGAAATAAAAACACAAATTTAATTTCACTTTACACGGTCTTTAACAATAGTTCACTGGCACTATCGGAACTTTCCCAGCTTTTTTCCCAACGTCTTTCAGTCCCAGCCTTCGCTGGCTTCACTAAATCACCACCCATCCCACCATTGTCATTCCCTTCTTCCATTCATTTACATCTGGTTTCAGCTTCTTTTAAACCACTCATGGCTTCGGCTCATTCATCTGCTCCAAGCGACCGCAGGACTTTCTGTCATGGCGACAGCTCCCCCCAGTGGGAGCCAGGTCACATTACCGCCTGTACCCACAACCTCTTTATCTGACCTTTCTCAGCTTTGTCCTATGTCTCTCAGTCCCCGCCTTTGCTGGCTTCTCATGATCAACACCCATCCCACCATTGACGCTCCCTTCTTCCATTCATTTCAATCTGGTTTCGGCTTCTTTTCAACCGCTCACGGCTTTGCCTCAGACACCTGCTCCAAGCGACCGCGGGACCTTCTGTCATGGCGACGGCTCCCCCCAGTGGGAGCCAGGTTACATTACCGTCCGTACCCGCAACCTCTTTATCGGAACTTCCCCAGCTACTCTTCCTCCTCCACTCTTCCCATGCCTCCTTTCTCATTAGCCCCTCGTGCATGGGTCTTCGTATCGTATGCCCTTCTGCACTCTCCTTTGGCGACCTCCGTTCGCCCCATTCCTTTTGCCCCTATTCCCCTCCTTCATCCCCCTCGTTCTTACTTCCCTCCTCCCTTCGTCCCCTCATCCCCCCATCTCTACTGCCCCTCATCCCTCGTCCTTTCATCATCTTTGAAGCACTTTAACACAGCCTCAGCTGACGCAAAGTGCTGGACTTCATCAATCGTCTTCATCATTCTCCTCATCATCAGTGCTTTCACACAGCCTCAGCCATAACGCAGTGCTGACCTTCATCATCGTCCTCATCATCGCAGTGCTTTCACACAGCCACAGCCGTGACAAGTGCCGACCAACGTCATCGTCCTCATCATCGCAGTGCTTTTGCACAGCCACGGCTGTGACAAAGTGCTGACTTTCATGTTCCTCTTCGTCTCAGTGCTTTCACGCAGCCATGGCTGTAACAACATGCTGACCATCTTCATCATCTTCATCACAGTGCTTTCCCGCAGCCACGGCTGTAACAACGTGCTGCCCATCATCGGCTCATTCGTTTAGCAGGTCAAGTTTCTAGTCTCTCTAAAGCTGATGTTACCAGCGCTTTCAAAGTTCTTCCCATTCGCCCCGATTTTTGGCGTTTCTTCGGCGTAGCCTGGAATGGCGCTTATTTCTTTGCTGTCTGCCTCACGTTCGGGTGCCGCGGCAGCCCCAAGAATATTCCGTTTCTCTATCTGAAGCCTTTGCTGGATCCTCTTACATACTTACTAACTCCCTTACGTTATTCACCTCCTGGCTGACTTCCTGATCGTAACCCCCTCCCCCCCATCTTCTCCTCCTTGTTATGGTTTAAGTGCCCTTTCCGTGGTCTTCTCTCGGTTCGGCGTCCCTCTTTCAGGGGAGAAAGCCGTTGGCACCTGTACTTTGGTATTTTTGGGCATCACTCTCACCGCTTCCTCTTTTCAAGCTTCCCTGTCATCTCGGTCATTTAACCTACGCCTTACGTATCATCCCATCTTCTTTCTAAAGCTGCTAGTGTTTCTTCTCTTCATGGTTCTCTCGTCATCGACCACTCAAGCTAAATGGAACTGCGCCTGTGGCACCATTTTCTCTCATCCTGGAATGGAATTTCTTTCTTCTACACAGATTTTCTCACTTACCCCGACGACATTCAGCTTTTCACTGATGCAGCTCCTTCCATCAGTTTCGGCAGCTACTACGGCGGTAGGTGGTTTGCCGTCGAGTGGCCGCCCGAATTCGACTCCTTCCTGACCGCCTCGAACTCTCCTTCTTCCGCACTTTTTGAAATCTATCCCATCGTCATCGTTGCGATCCTTTGGGGCCACGAATGGGCATAATATCAATCCTAATCTATTCAGATAACATGCCAGTCATAGATATTATTAATAAAGGCCGATCTCATTCTCCAGAAATGTAGTTCATGCGCAAACTCATTTTAGTTTCTGCTCAACATCTGTTCCTGTTGCAAGCTGCTCACATCCCTGGATCTAGACAAGATCTAGGAACCTCATACCTGACTCTCTTTCTCGCTTCTATTTTCAGAAACTCAGACTCTTGGCTCCTGATTCAGAGACGCATCCTACACCGGTTCCCCCCTTTTCCTCAACCATATTCAACTAAATCCTCAGTTATCAGATCTTCACCTCGCTTCTCAAGACCTAAATCTCCGCAGCTTAGCCCCTCGCACCCTTTCAATCTACCTGACCGGCTGGAATCGATTTAAATCTTTTCACGCAGCCTACGGCCTCCCCTTTCCGTCTTTCGACGTGACTTCCATCTGCCTCTTCATTACTTACTCTCTCTTAGCCCTCAAGATTCGTACTTCCACCGTCCAGTCCTACCTAGCCAGCCGGCATCAACTTCTTCTTCATGATCACAGCAGGCGTCAACTGCCCCTCCATTTCCCATTGTCACGTTAACATGCTCATTAAAGGATGTAAACAGTAGATTCGAACTGCATCACTCAACGTCCCCCGCTACCATCCGATCTCCTTAGCAGATGCATTATCACTCTGCGCTCCGGTTATTCTTTAAATTTCATAGACCAAACCTTAGAATCCATGTTCCTCTTAGCCTTTTTGGCTTCCTCCAATGTTCTGAATTCGTTCCAACCTCTTCTATCCGTAATCCTCTCATTCACCCTTGCCTGTCTGACATTTCCTGTCACAGTCACGACACACTTATTTTTCACTCTGCGAAGAAGAAAGACCGATCAATTTGTAGTTTCTCATCCCTTATACCTGTTTCGCCTTACTTCTTTCCTTAGCCCATGCAAAACTATTTATAAGTATGTTCAGTCCCGATACGCAGCTAATGCTTCTCCTCAAAATCCACTCTTCATTTCAAAATCTGGAAATCTAGCACCTCGCTTCTGGTTCTCTCGTCATCTTCGCCAAGTCCTGCTAAAATCCGGCATATCACCCGATCACTACTCAATCCATTCATTCCGCATCGGCGCAGCCTCTTCCACTTCTAGCCAAGGCATCTCTGATCAAACCATTCAAATTATAGGTTGCTGGTCTTCACTAGCCTATCGTTCCTACATTCGAAATAACATCAATGACTTGTTTCAAGCCCACTCTCTCCTCAGTTCAGTTTAATTCACCAGACTCTTTTGGGGATCATAAGCGGGCCGGGAAACATTAAGAAGATCAGCTTCCCGAAGACATATCCCCACCCGAGTCTTCACTTCCTAAAGCCCATCAGCATCCTCCTCGGCAGACCATATCCACCTCACTCATCCCTTCACCCCTTCACCCCTCATCCCTTCTCTCTTACCTACTCCTCACCCCTTCCCTTATCCCTCCCCTCACCCTTCCCCTCCTCCCCACCTTCTTCTTCTTTCAATAAATCTTTAAATCACTTCTTGGTCTGTTGCCTTCATACATCTCCTACATGTCACTGCATGAGTGCAACTACAGCATGTGCTCTCAGGACATTATTACATGCAGTGTTCCCTCAATGCGGACTGAACTGGGCAAAAGGGCCTTCTCTTACTCCGCTCCTGTTTCCTGGAACACCCTGCAAAAAGATCTAAAACTCTCGACCATGATCTCCCTAAGTGGTTTCAAACATCTGATAAGTTCATGGCAAAAACCAATGCAGACATGTTCCTGTTTTTAGTATTTTACTTTAATTTATCTTATTATCTTATGCAGTATATTATCTTATATCACATTGCTGCATCGGTTTATAAAGCATTTCACTAGCAAGGACCACGCCACAAGATATAAGTTTAAAGATGAAAATGTACCAGTGGGGGAGTCTGTGTGAAGTTAATACAGTAATACCATACCATACCATTTTATTTATAGAGCACTTAAAACAGCTACAAGGCCAACCAAAGTGGTACCAAAGTGCTGACCAGTTAACCAGTGAATACAGAGTGCAATGGTGGGTACAGTAATTACGGCGAGTTATGAATCTTAGCGCATAGATAGACAGCGTCCAACATCTGCAAGGTGCTTCTAGGGGCATTTGTATAAGAAATTTCACCATAGTCAATGTAGGGAAGGAAAGTTGCAGTTACAAGGTGTTTCCTAGCATTCAGAGTTAAACAGGATCTGTTTCTGAAACAGAAACCCAGTTTAACTTTCAGTTTCTTTATCAAGTTTTCTATGTGGAGCTTAAAAGAGAGATACAAATCAACCAAGATACTCAAGTATTTGTAGGAATCAATTAACTTAATGGGAACAATATTTGAAGATAACATTGAGGGAAGAACTAATGGGAAGGACTTCCTGGTTGAAAACAACATTCATTTTGTTTTGTCAGTGTTTAGGACAAGTTTGAGATAGAACAAATCTGACTCGATGATGTCAAACGCGGATTGCAAAAGCTGGAAAACCTTAACAACTGTTTTCACTCAACAATAAACAACTGTATCATCAGCATAAAAATGTAAGTATGCATCAGGGATGATCTGGCCTACATTATGTATGTATATTGTGAAGAGGGTGGGTCCTAAGACTGAGCCTTGTGGTACACCAGCGAATAACTGGAAGAAGTATCATTATGTTGAACACATTACCTCTGATCTGAGAGATAATTAGAGAACCAACCAATTGTGGGAACTGAGAAACCAATTTCTGAGAGCTTATGAAATAAGAAGTCATGGGTGAAGATTTATTTAAGGGTAGAGGCGGAAATGCTTACTTGAATGGGCCGACAGGTCATATGTGATATTAAGAAGCTCATAATTTGTGGCTGTTTTGTTTAAAATTAGTGTTTATGTAAATATTTTCAGTTTACATATCCAGTATAACTTTTATTCGTTCAAGGCAGTAAAATTTGTTCATAACTTTATTATTAGTAAACCTGAGAGTTACCCGATCCAAGCAAACAGTTACTGGAACATGCCCTGTCATAATAGTTCCCAGATCCTGTTTCAATAGGAACCAGCTCAAATTAAGCTCTGCTGTTAGTATAATAATATTTTATGAACCACTGGATGGATTTTTATGAAATTTTCTGAAAACTAATAATTTCACGGACAGCTGATAAACTTTTTGAGTTAATCTAATAGTCATTCCTTTCAAAAAATATAATGACTTTAATTTTATCAACAATGTCCATGATTCTGTTCAGTGTAAGAAAATATTGTAACAAACATTTATTATTTATTTATTCATATCTTGAATTGCTGTCATAGTTCATTTTTTGAGTTAATCTTAAAGTTTTATTGATGGAGGTGTGAACATTTATTGATAAGATTTTAAAAAATTGTGTCAAAATAGTTTCTTTAAAAAAAATAACATTTTATCAGTTTCCAAAAGTAAATCGATTACAAACATCAGATATAAAGCAGAAGTATTGTTTGCTAATATAACCTTTTAACAGTGTAGCTTCAAGAAAGGGGAATTTTCACCAGTGGTTTAATGTTGCAGAGTAAAAATCCCATTTATTTTTTTATTTTATTTAAAACCACCCTCTTCTCTTTAACACTTCTACCAATTATGCATGTTAAAACTTGTAATTCAGGCCCACGCAGCAACTTGACCATACTTTTTCACACCGCTACTCATGTTTTCAAATTGTGTGGTCCCACTCATTAAATTAGACCACATTAGCATTTTTTCCTACACCTAAACAAATCCTCTTTATAAAAAAGGTAAAGCCCAATGCTTTTTTCTATTACAGTAATGCATTGTGCCACACTTTGCATGAAATTGTCAAAAAACTAACAATTGATTTGTCACAGTGCTCAAAATTGTCTTCTTCTACAGATAAAAAAGTGGGGTTACAGAAAAGAAATGAAGAAGAAATATTTGAATTCAGTTCAGTTCACTTTATTTATGTAATGCCAAGTCACAACAGAAGTCGTCTCAGGGCAGTGAACAGAAACATGGTAGTGCAACTGGTAGAGCTGCTGCCTCTCAGTGAGCACATCCCTTGTTCAAATCCCGGTCCGGGGGTCTTTCTGGTGGAGTTTGCATGTTATCTCAATGCATGCGTGGGTTTTCTCTGGGTACTCCAGTTTCCTCCCACAGACCAAAAACATGCATGTTAGACTGATTGGTAACTCTAAATTGTCCATAGGTGTGAGAGAGAGTGAATGTTATTTGTGTTGTTTGTTATGTGTCCCTGTGATGGACTGGAGACCGGTCGAGGGTGTACCCCACCCCTCTCAGTGATTGCTGAACATGGGCACTGGCGACCCCCGTGACCCAAAATGTAAGAAGCGGGTAAAAGATGATAGATGAAAGGTTTACCACTCACAAAAATGTAATATTGGATCATTTTCCTCAATAAAGAAATGACCAAGTATGATATTTTTGTCTCATTTGTTTAACAGAGTCCTCTTTTTCAACTTTTAGGACTTGTGTACTAATCTGATGATGTTTTAAATCATAGTTTTGCAGAAATATGGAAAATTGTAAAGTAACCCAGACCCAGACATGGTCATTCCGTATGTTGCGGGAGTCAGTGGCGGTCCGTCCCATGTGCGAACGGTGCCGCTGCACAGGGCGGCATCCAGCAGGGGGCGGCATAAGAGGAGACCCGCTCCTCGTTTTTTTATTTATTTAAATATTTTACAACTTTTGTTTTTAACAACATAACACAGAACACTACCGCACTGCTCCTGGGCCGCCCCACCCTTAATTTATTCACATGTCCTCAGTTTAATCACCGCAGCAGCTGCTGGGTGCATTTCCTCAACCCAGGTCGTCCGCCCCCCTCCACTTTTACTTTCGGTTTTGTTACGGAGGTGACACTACGTGCGGTCAGTGGAAAGATGGTAGAGAGGAAGAGTGAAGAGAAAGATTAAAAAGAGAGAGGCTCTGGAGACAGACAGCTAAATGTGCAAACATTGACACATTTTTCACTCAAACAGCTGCAGTTTGTTAATGAGAGATCAAACAGGTAAGACATGCTGTTGAATTTTGCTGCAAAACACAGTTCAAGTTAATTATCAAGTCAATGAATTTTGTGGTGTGTAGCATTGTGACATAACATACTGTTAAATAATTTAAATAATATTATATGAGTCTGGATGAAGACCTGCTCTATGAAAAGTGCCCTGAGAGCCCTGTTCAACCCTTTAATGAAACTGGCCTGAATTGATCATAAGTCTTTGTAAAAAGGGGAGATTTGTGCAGTTATGACAATTTTTTAAACGTGATTTAGTGTCAGGAGTGATGAGGGGATTGTTCCTGTCAGTATGAAGGAACAGGTGAGCTGTTCTAACTGTGTGTGAACAAACAAGCATTAGTTCCAATATAAACACTTTCTAAACGACAGTAGTGACATTGTTATCATTAAAAGTAAGATAATAAATACATAAAGCAATGAAAGGGAATAGTATGAAAGTAATATGAAATAAGCCTGCATATTTTACCATTGAAAATATATTAATTGGTTAAGTCAAAATGTGTTTTCCATATCAAATGTGCTAAATCTTTACAGATAATTGTTCTGATGCAGGCTCAGTAAATGTAGTCCTCTGGACAGATTCTTCTTTGTATCAAAAAGACTTCTTCAGTCTGAGGAGCTGTGACAAACTCAGTCATCGTTCCTCCTTGATGGAGAGGAACGATGGTTTGAGAGAGGAGTAAAGGAGGCCATCTTTGTGAAAAGAAACTGTTCATCATTAAACAGAGGTGGAGGCCTCCATGCTCAACCCTCCACCTCTTACAATGCTGTTATTGCTAGTATCTTACTGTTCATATAAAATATTTGATAATGTTCTTATAGAAACAATTCTTGAATAATGTTCATAATGTGTTAATCAAAAAAGGCGTTCAATACAGGATCAACTGGACTTTATTTGTTGCAGAAAACGTTTCGACTTCTGTCCAGAAGTCTTTTTCAATTCTGAATGAATGAAAGCTGTGAGAACGAGAAGTTTTATACAAGCCACGCACCAACATATGAAATTGGAAACTGAAATAACACCACAAAATACCTAACATGCCCATTCTATTTAAATTGACAAAACAAAACAACACATCACACCTGGGGGTTTGTAACACGTACATGTAAATTGAAAGATCACACCTTAACAGTAGGAGGTTCCCTTGAGGTCTCTGGTAGAAGACACAAACTGTATGTAAATTGACAAATAATAATAATAATGTGTTAATGCTACATGTTTGTCTCAGGCTATTTCTTGTTCTGCCATTAACTCTAAAATAGTTATTAATATATGTAGGTAAAACTAGATGTTGAACAACCCATTAAAATACACCAGAATGCAGGAAATGGCATCTATTTTATTCAAAATTTTCTGGGAGAGGACCCCCACTGGCAACCTAGCCGGGGGGGGGGGCGCAGGGGGGCGCCACTGGGATTGCTCGCACAGGGCGCCAAATAGGCTAGGACTGCCTCTGCGCCCTTGAAATGCTCAGTAAAATGCCTGTGAATGTCTGCCCTTGACCAGAAGGCCTCTCAAAGCTACTTTCTATTGAGTATTAGAAAGAACAGCCTGAGTGACATCACACACAGTAACATCCAAACTGTAGTACTTTGCAAAAGTGTTTAAAGAGCTACAGTTCGCAGCAGCACAAATGTTTGCAACTGACACGCCCTTGAACAATGACCAAGAAGTGGCCAAGCCCCTGGTTGAGTGAGCATGGACTCCAGGGGGCACTTGTTGACCTTTGCTACCGTATGCCCTCTTAATGGCCTTCGTCACCCAATATGAGAGGCGCTGTCTTGATAGGGCCTTTCCTGGAGCAGGTGCGGCAAAGCAGACGAACAGTTGGGTTGTTTTCCTCCATTCGGCTGTTCTCTGCATGTAGGTGCGTAAATGCCTCACCGGACAGAGAGCCTGTAGCCTTTTCTGTTCCTGAGTGAGGACAGGGGCAGGTGGAAAGGAGGAGAGATCAAAGTCCAGACTCTTATGGTTCAGGGTCAAGACCTTGGGAGTGTATGCAGGATTAGGCCTTAGTGTGACCTTTGACCCGTCAGGGACGAATCTGGTACACACTGGGTGTACAGACAATGCATGAAGGTCACCCACGCGTTTCGCCGAGCAAAGAGCCAGGAGAAGAGCAGTTTTGTAAGATAGAAGATCCATCTTAATCTCGCTGAGAGGCTCGAATGGTGGGTCGCAAAGAGCCCTCAAGACCAGACCAAGATCCCAACCAAGGGTCAAGGTCCTGCTGGGTGGCTTGGTTCAAAGCACACCTTTCATATATCTCATTATGATTGCAGTGGTGGGCACCAAACCGCTAGAGAGCGCTAATGCACTAATCCGCTTACAGCGGACCTAAACTATTTGTCAGCGTTACAGCGGATTGTCTAACTTTTATAATTCATAAGCGGATTTGTGCTATTTTTATTTAAAATGCAGTACCGCTAATAACTAATTATCTATCAGTAAAACAAAAAAACTTATTTACTGGCTCTTACGCTGGCTCTCGTAGCTGCTTTGTTTACCTTTTTCCCCCTTGGTGAGGGAGCAGAGGGGAGAACAGACGCGGATCTACCATGTAGGCAAATGATGCCGTTGCCTGGGGCTCCCAATCAGCAGGGGCCCCGGCCCTGCTGCACCCCGGCCAGTCACCTACATCCCTAACATTGCTCATGCTTGTTAATGTACATTTAACATAAAAATAATTATAGTTACGATGAAAACGATCATTAAAAACGCAATACAAAAACCGGTCGATTTCTGTATCCCCCTACTAAAAATGGACTATTCCATCTTGACATCTTCCGGGTCAGAGGTGAACTCGGGGGCTAATTCTGTGGCTAGCTGGTTGCGCTCGGTGTCTTCATAAATCATGGGAGAACCCCGCTGTATCAAGCTAAATTAACGCGGCCGGAGGATTGTATTGTGTGTTTTGTGTCAGCCACTCGACGGTGAGTTGTTCGTTTTATGTATTTGGGTTCCTTTTATGAAATAGAAATGCTGTGGCGACACGCCCATGTATTTGAGATTTAACACTAGGATGACTGAATTTTCAAGATCCTGAGGACAAACCCCCTCCTTCTCTTGAACAATCATTGGACCATTAACTGCCTTTTGTTATAAATATGTGTGCACTCAACTCAGACACCCCCACCACACCAGACTGCACAGACTGCATTCCAATGATTCCACCAGGTAAGTAAGACTCTGCTTGCACTTCCCTCCTTAGTCAGAAGAGTGGCCCTGACCTGAATTCACACATAACAGACCCTGAATTTATCTCACAGTTGAGCATTTTGGGACATCCACTGAACGGAAAGCTTTGTCTGCTCCAGAACAATTTTATGCATAAAATAGTCTTATTCTGTTGTGCTGATTATCCTGTAACCCTGATGGTCTGTCAAATAAATTATTTTGCTTACAAGTACTGTCTCTCTCCTTGTCCTTGGCACATGTGCGGCCGTGGCACAGTGGTAATGGCAGTCGACCCTCGATCGGAAGGTTGGAGGTTCGAATCCCGCATCCGCCCACCATGTGTCGTTGTGTCCCTGGGTAAGACACTTAACCCCAAAATTGCTCCCGGTAGGTCTGGATGGCGCCTTTCAAGGCAGGCTACCACTACCGGTGTATGAATGTCTGAATGAATGGGTGGATGGCTGGTATTGTAAAGTGCTTTGGGGCTCCTCACAGGGGGCTGGAAAGCGCTATATAAATAAGCTCCATTTACCATGTATATACGGTGCATGCCGGCACATGCAGGTGGCCCATTGCTGTGTTCTACAACATGCTTGACCTATTGTTGTCCATCACCTGACGGACCGACACAGGTCACATGACATGAGGTCAACTGACAAAACGACACAGGTCACACGACATGAAGTCAACTGACGGACCGACACTGGTCACACGACATGAGGTCAACTGACGGACCGACACAGGTCACACGGCATGAGGTCAACTGACGTACCGACACAGGTCACATGACCTGAGGTCAAGTGACGGACCAACACAGGTCACACGACATGAAGTCAACTGACGGACCGACACAGGTCACACGGCATGAGGTCAACTGACGTACCGACACAGGTCACATGACCTGAGGTCAACTGACGGACCAACACAGGTCACATGACCCGAGGTCAACTGACGGACCGACACAGGTCACATGACATGAGGTCAACTGATGGACCGACACAGGTCACATGACCTAAGGTCAACTGACGGACCGACATAGGTCACATGACATGAAGTCAACTGATGGACTGACATAGGTCACATGACATGAGGTCAACTGACGGACCGACATAGGTCACATGACCCGAGGTCAACTGACGGACCGACATAGGTCACACAACATGAAGTCAACTGATGGACCGACACAGGTCACATGACCTGAGGTCAACTGACGGACCGACACAGGTCACATGACCCGAGGTCAACTGACGGACCGACATAGGTCACATGACCCGAGGTCAACTGACGGACCGACACAGGTCACATGACCTGAGGTCAACTGATGGACCGACATAGGTCACACGACATGAAGTCAACTGATGGACCGACACAGGTCACATGACCTGAGGTCAACTGACGGACCAACACAGGTCACATGACCCGAGGTCAACTGACAGACCGACACAGGTCACATGACCTGAGGTCAACTGACGGACCGACATAGGTCACACGACATGAAGTCAACTGATGGACCGACACAGGTCACATGACCTGAGGTCAACTGACGGACGACATAGGTCACACGACATGAAGTCAACTGATGGACCGACACAGTTCAAATGACATGAGGTCAACTGACGGACCGACACAGGTCACATGACCCGAGGTCAACTGACGGACCGACACAGGTCACATGATCCGAGGTCAACTGATGGACTGACATAGGTCACATGACCCGAGGTCAACTGACGGACAAACACGGGTCACATGACCTGAGGTCAACTGACGGACCGACACAGGTCACATGATATGAAGTCAACTGATGGACTGACATAGGTCACATGACCCGAGGTCAACTGACGGACCGACACAGGTCACATGACCTGAGGTCAACTGACGGACCGACATAGGTCACACGACATGAAGTCAACTGATGGACCGACACAGGTCACATGACCTGAGGTCAACTGACGGACCGACACAGGTCACATGACCCGAGGTCAACTGACGGACCGACACAGGTCACATGACCCGAGGTCAACTGATGGACCGACATAGGTCACATGACCCGAGGTCAACTGACGGACCAACACAGGTCACATGACCTGAGGTCAACTGACGGACCGACACAGGTCACATGACATGAAGTCAACTGATGGACCGACACAGGTCACACGACATGAGGTCAACTGACGGACCGACATAGGTCACATGACCTGAGGTCAACTGACGGACCGACACAGGTCACATGACCTGAGGTCAACTGACGGACCGACATAGGTCACACGACATGAAGTCAACTGATGGACCGACACAGGTCACATGACCTGAGGTCAACTGACGGACCGACACAGGTCACATGACCCGAGGTCAACTGACGGACCGACACAGGTCACATGACCCGAGGTCAACTGACGGACCGACACAGGTCACATGACCTGAGGTCAACTGACGGACCGAACATAGGTCAGAGGTCAACTGATGGACCGACACAGGTCACATGAGCTAAGGTCAACTGACGGACCGACACAGGTCACATGCCCTAAGATCAACTGACGGACCGACATAGGTCACACGACATAAAGTCAACTGATGGACCGACACAGGTCACATGACCTAAGGTCATCTGACGGACCGACACAGGTCACATGACCCGAGGTCAACTGATGGACCGACATAGGTCATATGACCCAAGTTCAACTGATGGACCGACATACGTCACACGACATGAAGTCAACTGATAGACCGACACAGGTCACACAACAGGAGGTCAACTGACAGACCGACACAGGTCACATGACCCGAGGTCAACTGACAGACTGACACAGGTCACATGACCCGAGGTCAACTGACAGACCGACATAGGTCACATGACCTGAGGTCAACTGACGGATCGACATAGGTCACACGACATGAAGTCAACTGATGGACCGACATAGGTCACACGACATGAGGTCAACTGATGGACCGACATAGGTCACACGACATGAAGTCAACTGATGGACCGACACAGGTCACACGACATGAGGTCAACTGACAGACTGACACAGGTCACATGACCAGAGGTCAACTGACAGACCGACACAGGTCACATGACCTGAGGTCAACTGACGGACTGACATAGGTCACACGACATGAAGTCAACTGACGGACCGACACAGGTCACATGACCTAAGGTCAACTGACGGACCGACATAGGTCACACGACATGAAGTCAACTGATGGACCGACACAGGTCACACGACATGAGGTCAACTGACGGACCGACACAGGTCACATGACATGAGGTCAACTGACGGACCGACACAGGTCACATGACCTGAGGTCAACTGACACACCGGTATAATGGACCAGATTGCACATTTATATACGGTGCGGCCCATTGCCGTGTTCTACAACATGCTTGACCTGGCAGCGATAAATGCTTATGTGTTATACAAGGCCTGCACTGGGTCCAAGGATTTTGGACTGAGGGGTAGGGGGTGGGGGGTGTAGGTGTACAATTAATGGGTCTTTAGTAGGGTCATTAGCATTTGAATCGACATTATATAGCCCACTGAAAGGGACCGGGGGATTTTGAAGCCAAGTTCACTTGCACATAAAAGCGCAACCTTAGTCAAAGTAGTGTTAAAAGTGGTCTTAGTGATTAAAAAGATCATTCTCTTTTTGTTAATTTCGTGGCCGAATAGAATATATATACGTAAAGTATTAAATAAATCCTTTGATTTTTGTAATTTCATCCTTTTAGGATCATTTTAGTTACTTTTCATTAAATCTGTTGACTGCCTATAGAAATTTGGAATTGGTTTAATTTATTTTGGGTTGCGCAAGAAAAAAGAAATTACTATTTGAAACAATATTGAAGTAAATTAAGCTTAATTGACTCTTATATGAATTAAACTTGGATACAACTTGGAAGTGCACTTTAAAACTTGATCTGTAACTTTAATTTGATATGTACTGCTGATGTGGTCTTTAAATTGAAGTTATAATAATAATAATAATTAAAGCTGCAAGCAGCATTGAGGCCCTCGCAGCTTAGCGCCGCTCTGACCTTATTGAGGCGACCGCGCGAGCTCCAGCTCGTCCGCTCGGTCGCCATTTCGAAGTCTCTCGTGTCTACTCCGCACCAGGGGTGCACACGCACAATAAATCTGGTTCAGATCGGATGATGTCTCACTGAGATATAACAGTTTGAATAATCTAGGGGGCGCTATGGAGTTATATGTTAAACCACAAAATCAATGTGTCCACAAGGGCTCACTGATGATGCACAATAAATCTGGTTCAGATCGGATGATGTATCACTGAGATATAACTATAGAAATAATGTAGGGGGCGCACTTGAGTTAAATGTTAGCCCACCATATCAATGTGTCCACAAGGGCTCACTGATGATGCACAATAAATCTGGTTCAGATCGGATGATGTATCACTGAGATATAACAGTTTGAATAATCTAGGGGGCGCTCTGGAGTCATATGTTAAACCACAATATCAATGTGTCCACAATGTCTCAATGATGATACACAGTAAATCTGGTTCAGATCGGATGATGTATCACTGAGATATAACTATAGAAATAATGTAGGGGGCGCACTTGAGTCAAATGTTAGCCCACCTTATCAATGTGTCCACAAGGACTCACTGATGATGCACAATAAATCTGGTTCAGATCGGATGATGTCTCACTGAGATATAACAGTTTGAATAATCTAGGGGGCGCTCTGGAGTCACATGTTAAACCACAATATCAATGTGTCCACAAGGTCTCACTGATGATACACGATAAATCTGGTTCAGATCGGATGATGTCTCACTGAGATAAAACAGTTTGAATAATCTAGGGGGCGCTATGGTCTCGTTTTCATCACATGTACCACATGCGGTGCAAATGACAATAAAGACTCTCTGACTCTGACTCTGACTCTGACACTAGACACCCAGGCTGGGTCAGCCTGCCCCCTTCCATGGGCCACCAGTCACGTCCCCAGACACCCAACCCCCTAACACATGAACCCCCAACCCACCAGCGAGCCGAAGGTCCCCCAACCAGAGCCGGGCACCAGAGCGCAAGTCAGCCCATAGCCCGGCGACCCACCTGCCAGAGCCCAAGATTCCCGACCCCCACCAGGCCCAAGCCCGGGGACAACACGCCCCCATAATCCCAAGCCCCCAGCTCCCACCCCGAAACCACTCCAGCACAGCCGGGTCACCGATCGGTGACCCATGACTGCCGCCACAGACCACCCGGGGGCCCGCATGCCGCCTCCAGCAGACATCCCCCAGAACCCCCCGGTCCTCCCCAGGTTGAAGGCAGGGTCCTCCCCACCCAAACAGCCCCAACTTCCCGGCGCCCAAAACCCCGACCTCCCCCTACACCAGCCCTAATGCCCCACAAGGCCATATCCCAGACCCCCCACCCTCACTACGTAACGGAGCCGATCAAAGAATGCCAGAGAGATTGATCCGATGTGTCGGCAGATGCTGTTTCAAGACTAATATGATCTAACAGAAGATTTTTATACTGATTAATGCTAAGATTATTTTTATTTTTCCAATTTATGAGTATGGTTTTCTTTGTGATGCATAAGGCAGTGAAAATCATGCGGTATATATGTTTTCTAGTGTTACATCTTCTAAGATAGCCACTAAACAAACAGATGGAGAAAGTGGAATATTACATTTCAGACACTTAGACAAGTCCTCACAGACCTGTACCCAGAACTTCTGAACTGGTGGACAGAACCAGAGTGCGTGGATATAATCATCAGGTATATTGCCTGTGCACTGTGAGCAAATGTTAGATGACGTAAATCCCATCTTAAACATTCGCTGACCTGCATAATGTACTCTATAGAGAACTTTATACTGTATTAACTGCAAATTTGAGATTCTAGTCATTTTAAATGTTTTTGAACATATTTGAGACCAGATGTTTTGGTCAAAGTTGACTAATAAATCTGTCTCCCATTTTCCCATAGGTAATGTTATGGAGTCATCTATTCTACACAATTTCTTGTATATTTTAGATAACAATTTGGGTGGTTTAAGATTAATGAACTCTGAGACACATACTGGTGTCACTAACAATGTTCTAGTAAGCTTATATTTCTTCTTTACAATCGACTTAATTTGTTGATATTCTAAAAAGTATTTATTATCAATGTCATATTGTATTATTAATTAATTAAATGGAATAAAGTCTACACCATCAAATATGTGTTCCAGACGATCAATCCCCCTAACTCTCCAACCTGGGAATTTTAACATATTATTTTCTCGCTGTATGTCAGGGTTATTCCAGATGGGTGTTTGTCTGCATGGGAGTAGTGAAGACTTTGACATTTTCAGATACTCCCACCATGCTGTCAGAGATAAGCTAATACTGATACTTTTAAAGCAAACATGTTTTTTATATTTGTGCTAATAAATGGCAGATCTGAAATCCTAATATTATTACATAAAGTTTGCTCTATGTCTATCCAAGTAACATCTAGTGCATTTGGGTTTAGCCATTTTGAGATACATTGTAACCTATTGGCTAAATAGTAGTGATAAAAGTTTGGAACTTCTAATCCTCCGGTTTCTTTAGATTTCTGTAATGTTTTTAAGCTAATACGTGGAGTTTTGTTTTTCCAAAGGAATTTAGATATGAAAGAGTCTAGGGACCTAAACCATTCATTTGAAGGTTTATTTGGGATCACAGAGAATAAGTAATTTATTCTCGGCAGGACCATCATTTTTACTGAGGCAACTCTTCCCATAAGAGATTATGTGACTGGCCACAGCAAAACCAGGAACAAGTCTCTCACACTCAAACTGGAAAAAATCAATAAAAGCTTCAAGTTCTTCCATACCTTATATGCAGATTGCCAACATTGAAATGGTTGTATCTTCTTCATTTTTTTTTGAGTGCCATGTGTTTGGCATCATCGGATAGCTTAGAGCCCACACTTTCAGATTCTGTAAATAACTCAAAATGACCCAGGGGAGACTTATTCCTGGTTTTGCTGTGGCTAGTCACATATGGGTAGAGATTTCCATCTAGTAAGATCGTCTTCAATTTTCTTTAAAAGTGGTATATGATTTAATTTTATTAAGTCTTCTATTCTAGAAGAAATCTTAATGCCCATGTATGTAATGCTACCTGATTGTAGTTTTTCATTTAAAGAAGTATTAAATACACAATTTATTGGAAGAGCTGTAGATTTTGACCAATTTATAGAATAATCAGAAACTTGTGAGAAAGAGTTTATTAATTTGATAACATTAGATATTAGGGATGTCCCGATCGGATCACGTGATCGGAAACCGGGTCCCGATCACGTGATTTCAGACTCGACTCGACTCGGGCGTTACACACCGATCAGGGATCGGATATATATGTGTATATTTATTCTAAACACAAACGGGAATATTATATTAACTGTATGTTGAGTTACAGAGTCAAATTGTCTCGGAACAAAACATGCACAATAGTTTTGCAGCAGTGCCTGCCGTAAAGCAGTGCCTGCCGTAAAGCGGTGACTGTCGTAAAAAAGAAGCGGAACGCGGCATTAACTTGAAGTGGAGGCAGCGATGTCTGTCGTGTGGAGATATTTTAAAGTGGATGACAAATGGAAAGTTCGTATTTCAAGAGGAGGTAAGGAAAAGGCTGCATTTAACACAACAAACCTGATTAGGCACATCAGAAACAAACACCCGACACAATACACAGAGTTTAACCAGACAACCCAGCCGAAGACGAGCCAGCTCACGCTGCAAGAGACTTTATATTTATATTTATCTCATAAAGAAAAACATACACTTCCTTCTGTGAAGCCACAGGAGGAGAGTTAAGGAGTGCTGTTCAGAAAAGCATGTTACTAGCCTTATTTTATAAAACTGACACTTTAAGTTTATTTGTTTACATGCCTGCTTAGGTTCTGGTTGTGGTTATGTCCTGGTCAAGTTGTGGTCAGGTTGTGGTCAGGTTCTGGTTGTGGTCATGTCCTGGTCAAGTTGTGGTCAGGTTCTGGTCATGTTCTGGCCAGGTTCTGGTCATGTTCTGGTATTTTAAGCTGAGCTACTTATTTTAAATTAGACATTTTTATTTCATACTGTTGCACTAACTTCAATTATTTTAAATCTTATTACTTGATTGTTCAATCTACCTCACAGAAGTACTCTGTTAAATATTAAGGTAAATAAAATAAAAATTAAGGGACATCTGGATCTTTTTTCTTCTTTTTTTCTTCATTTTAAAAATGTATTTTAGAAGTATCGGATCGGGACTCGGTATCGGCCAATTCCTAAAATTAAAGGACTCGGACTCGGACTCGGGGCCAGAAAAACCTGATCGGGACATCCCTATTAGATATAGAGTTTTTTGAGTTTTGAAGAAAACGTCAAACATCGTCAGCATAAAGACAAATTTTATGTTCCATATTTTTACACTGTATGCCTTTAATGTCAACAGTTTGCCTTATTGCTGCTGCTAAAGGTTCAATAAACATAGCAAATAGTGCGGGTGAAAGTGGGCATCCCTGTCTTGTACCCCTCTGTAAAAAATAGCTTGAAGATATTTGATTATTTGTCCTTACACATGCTTTTGGTGAGTTATATAACATTTTAAACCATCCATCCATCCATCCATTTTCGTCCGCTTATCCGGGGTCGGGTCGCGGGGGTAGCAGCCTAAGTAGGGAGGCCCAGACTTCCCTCTCCCCAGCCACTTGGAGCAGCTCCTCTGGGGGAATCCCAAGGCGTTCCCAGGCCAGCCGAGAAACATAGTCTCTCCAGCATGTCCTGGGTCTTCCTCTGGGTCTCCTCCCAGTGGGAGGGTAGTTCCCTTTTAAACCAATTAATAAAATAATTTCCAAATCCAAATTTAATCAAGGTAGCATATAAAAAATTCCAATTTACCCTATCAAATGCTTTTTCTGCATCTAAAGATAAAATAGCTGTTTCAATATTTTTACTATATGAATACTCTATTAAATTATATAATCTGCAAATGTATTTGGTTGAGTGTCTTCCTTTTATAAATCCAGTTTGATCTAGATGAATGATGACTGGAGTTATCTTCTCTAATATTTTAGACAGGGTTTTACAAATTATTTTAACATCGACATTAATAAGAGAGATGGGACGATAACTTGTAGGCAATACTGGGTCCTTGCCTGATTTTAAAAGGAGACTAATGTTGGCTGAATTCATATGTGTTGGAAGCCTGCCATTTTCTTCTGACTCTAATAGCATTCTGTAAAATATTGGTTCCAATATATTCCAAAATTCTTTATAAAATTCTGCTGGAAAGCCATCTGGACCAAGGGATTTTTTATTTGGCATTTTTTGATGGCTTCATGGAGTTTGGCTGATGTTAATGGTGAGTCCAGATCTGATGATTGACTACTGTTTAATTTTGGAAGTGTTACTCTATCCAAGAATTGATTGATATCCTCATCTGTTGGATTTATTTGTGGAATGTATAGAGTTTTGTAAAAATCTCTAAAAACACTGTTCACTTTTCCCTCATCACAAGTTACATTTCCATTTGTGTCTTTAATATTGTATATAGATGTTTTTTCTTTGTTTAATTTGAGTTGGTTTGCTAAAAAGCTCCCTGATTTATTACTATGTTCAAAATGTTCTAATCGAAGCCTTTCTACCAAGAATTTGTTCTTTTCAATAAATTCATTTAATTCTAACTTTATCGTACGTAGTTTTTTCTGTATGTAAGAATTAATGAGGAGGTCAATATTAATACTGACCTCTTTATCCTTAATTAATCTACTTATTCAGATTGAATAGTAAATTCACGGATTCTGTTCTTTTTCAGTTTACCCAATATTTCTGTGATCTTTATGATGGATAAATAAACAGAGCCATTAAGTGACAAAGACGTTAACTTAGTTTGATATGTCAAAGAGACACTATCATTTATTTAAAATAAATCAACTAAATTAACACCATTACACTTGATTGACATGATTTCACTTTCTTTCAAATTAAAACGTCAGCACACTTGATTTAACACAACAGACATAAATACTAGATGTTACACATATTTAGTCTGAGGGGCATTTCAGCTTAAAAATATAGTTTCCAGCTTAGGTTGAGAGGGAAAAGAAATAGGAGGAAAGATTTAAGAAGAATTGGGAGGTTAAGAGAGGAAGTTTATCTTGCATTTATGAAACCAGATGACACTCTTCAGTACGCGTCCAGCTAAGATATCATCACACCTCCAGCAAGCAAACAGCTGCTCCTTTACCTTAAGACGTCCGCCTTGGTTCTGGTAAAGAGCTGTGGTCAACTTTAGACTGACGAGTCGTCGGTCCCGCAAGTCCAAGCTGGACTCCACGAGTGTTTACCTTGTCGGTGTCGGTGATACTCGCTTTCATCGGCAAAAGTCGTGGCAGTCGTGGTTTCTTGGCTCAAGATAATTTATTCCAGGAAGGAATAACAAACGCTCGTTCGAGGTGGACTCATAACAGCCTGTTATCAGTCCTTAGCTGAAGACGCAGGTCGTTAGCTCTTGACCAAAACGTACCCAGCTCTTGGGAAAGGTTCACATCTCTTTGAAATTCCCAACAAACTCTCAAGCGTTCTCGCACAGTAAGAACTTAAAAAGCAGGAACAAAGAGAGGAGTGGACTTGCCTTATCAGGCCCAAGGTCAGCCAGAGCAGAGAGAGCTTTGTTTAGGGAACAGACAGAGAAAGCTGGAGCCTTGTTCATGATTAAACTGTCTTCTTATTTCTAAACAAAACAGTCGGGTCTCTGTGACCCGATATTTCCCTTTAACACAGCAGTGAAACACAGTTTAACTCTCAAAGAATAACACAGCTTAAAAGCACACATCATGAAAATGACAAAAGTTATTCTTTTGATCACATCAGCTTAAAATCAAAGATAGAAATAGTCTCTTATTGGTGACTATGTTATCAGATTATAGCTAAATGAATGATTTTGTAGTAAATGTCTTGCTTTACTGAGAGGTCAGTAAAGGTCATCACTGGACAGTTCAAAGAACCTTAATTTGACCCTGGGTAGGTCCACTACATCTCCCCCCTTTTGGAAGCCATCGCCAGTCCTTGGGGATGGGGTCCAACACGAAAGGAAACCTTGAACTGTCTTTGATCTTGAAGTAATCCAGCAAGTGGAAAAGAAAAATCAAAAATTATAATCCCATAAAGTTTTGGAAATTCCATACTGTTCGGAGGTAATCCCATTGCGAAAAGCTTTTAATCCTTCGGAAAACAAAGTCTGTTAACTCTTGGAAAACAAAGTCTGTGATCCTTTGGGAAACAAAGTCTTATAATCCACAGCGGTAATTCCATAGCAGTAATTCCACAACGATTAGCTTTGTTGATTGATCAGCACCAATTGTTTTCATAATCAGCATGTAGAGGGGATCCCTCGATTGACGCAGAGGAGGCGGCCCTTGGACGAAGGTTGAAGACCAAGCGTTGGAGCTGCAGGTCCCCACATCGAAGGTTGTTGGCTGGTTGGTTTCCAGTCAGTGCCACTCTGGTTCTATGTGTCATGCAATTATGTGGTTTTTTAAGGTGGGCTTATGATTGGGATTTTACATTAAGCCTTACCTATATGCACCTGGTATGTAAGCTATCATGGTTTAGATCAGCTACAATTACCAATTAAGGGGTGGATCAATTCTGTAAAATTAGATATAGGGATTTGTACCTATAAAATTTTGGAGGGCTTCTGTAACGAAGGCCTCTAATTCCAAACTATTCCTCCATTCATTACTTAGTTTAGGTTAAACTAAAATAAAAATGAAATATAGTTTGATCTAAATGTCTGTTGTCTTTTAGACGAACGACGTAGGATTTGGTATTCCTAATAAATTTTGAAGTCTATGGCGAG
This sequence comes from Garcialebias charrua, assembly GCA_038048925.1. Lineage (NCBI taxonomy): Eukaryota > Metazoa > Chordata > Actinopteri > Cyprinodontiformes > Rivulidae > Garcialebias > Garcialebias charrua. The sequence goes on from JBBPBX010003349.1 coordinate 59,807, forward strand.
ACTCATCAAAATGAATAGACAATCTAGAATTGAAACGATCGGATCGGTTCAATTTAGAAATTGTGAGGTCAATGTAGTTTATTGTACTTTGAGCAACTTTAAACTACATTGACTCTTCGACGATTGAGATTTAACAAAACGAACTGCATGTTGGCATAGTTAAATCCATATCATTCATTAACCAATGTTAATATAAAACCTTTTGGCTGGGAGTGTTCAGAACCAAACAATATCTCAACTAATGACAACAGTAATGACTAAACAACAAGGAAACAACGTTTCACTGCTTCGACACACTCTTGTCGTCAGATTCCAAAATGCAACACACAAGAAAAACAGTCTCAACTTTATGACCGAGGTCAAAATTAAATCTCGTGGATTTAAACGGTTGTTAAGGTTAGTTTTTGTTGTGGGTTTTAGGCTTAGCGTTTCTAAGTTCAAATTGGACAATGCGACTTATAGGGTGGGAAAGTACGGTAGTTTAAACCTGATTAGTTTATTTACTAACTTGTGTTTGGACGACCTTATTATCCCATGAAGTCGGTGTGTTTGTGAGATCTTTGTCTTTTGTGGAGTCATTGAACGCCTTGTAAGGTTTGATCTGATTTCGATGTACCCATTTAGCAATTGGCTCTTTGCGGCCTTTGCTGATTTTGATTTCGTAGACGACTGAGGACACTTTGTCTGTTATCAGATGAGGTCCAGTCCACCTGGGCATTAGTTTGCGGGCGAGAGTTCCGGTCTCGGACCCTCCTTTCCCGGTTGCTGGGGCGAACGTATAGTACCAGACTCTGTCTCCCACTTGGAGTTCATTGTGAGAGGCCTTCTGGTCGTAGTACGCCTTACGTCCTTCAGCGGATTTTTCCAGGTTTTTCTGGGCGAAAGCAAAAGTGTTTCTGAGGTGTACATTCAAATCTTTGTCTTTGGCATGGCCTAACATCACCCCCCTTTGGTCATGGGGGACCACGAACACAGGTGAGGACGTCCGTCCATGGGCACAAGTTAGGATGCCACCGTTTAGTTTAAGCTGTTCGCGCAGCTGAGAGAAGACGGTACACAGGAATCGTTTAGGTTTTGGCCAACGTATCTTCTTACGTTTACCTCTTTCCGTGTAATTCAGGTGTGTCACAACCGTCGGCGCAGTCGCAGGTGTGTCTGATTGTACAGACTGCGACGGGTCACTGTCGTTGTGTGCGTCTTCCCACCTCTCGACTGAAGAGAGGCTCTTTGAGTCTGTAAAAACTATTCATTTCTGATTAGTTCTAGACACAAATGTTCCTGAACCAAGGTTTCATCGAAAGCTTGGCTGATAGCCGATTTACCTGTCCCAGGGGACAGTACAGCAACCTCGGTGTGGGGTCCTTGGATCTCCACACCTTTCATGAAACCTTGGTTCAAGGGCATCTGAGTCCAGAAAATGACAGTCAACCAAACGCTGACAGTCACTTGGACATCATTGTTGCAGACTACGAGGACCCCTCTTCAGACAAGAAGGGGGCAAACTCACATTACCTACCACAGGTAGAGAAAGGTGTGGAGATCCAAGGACCCCACACCGAGGTTGCTGTACTGTCCCCTGGGACAGGTAAATCGGCTATCAGCCAAGCTTTCGATGAAACCTTGGTTCAGGAACATTTGTGTCTAGAACTACTCAGAAATGAGATAGTTTTTACAGACTCAAAGAGCCTCTCTTCAGTCGAGAGGTGGGAAGACACACACAACGACAGTGACCCGTCGCAGTCTGTACAATCAGACACACCTGCGACTGCGCCGACGGTTGTGACACACCTGAATTACACGGAAAGAGGTAAACGTAAGAAGATACGTTGGCCAAAACCTAAACGATTCCTGTGTACCGTCTTCTCTCAGCTGCGCGAACAGCTTAAACTAAACGGTGGCATCCTAACTTGTGCCCATGGACGGACGTCCTCACCTGTGTTCGTGGTCCCCCATGACCAAAGGGGGGTGATGTTAGGCCATGCCAAAGACAAAGATTTGAATGTACACCTCAGAAACACTTTTGCTTTCGCCCAGAAAAACCTGGAAAAATCCGCTGAAGGACGTAAGGCGTACTATGACCAGAAGGCCTCTCACAATGAACTCCAAGTGGGAGACAGAGTCTGGTACTATACGTTCGCCCCAGCAACCGGGAAAGGAGGGTCCGAGACCGGAACTCTCGCCCGCAAACTAATGCCCAGGTGGACTGGACCTCATCTGATAACAGACAAAGTGTCCTCAGTCGTCTACGAAATCAAAATCAGCAAAGGCCGCAAAGAGCCAATTGCTAAATGGGTACATCGAAATCAGATCAAACCTTACAAGGCGTTCAATGACTCCACAAAAGACAAAGATCTCACAAACACACCGACTTCATGGGATAATAAGGTCGTCCAAACACAAGTTAGTAAATAAACTAATCAGGTTTAAACTACCGTACTTTCCCACCCTATAAGTCGCATTGTCCAATTTGAACTTAGAAACGCTAAGCCTAAAACCCACAACAAAAACTAACCTTAACAACCGTTTAAATCCACGAGATTTAATTTTGACCTCGGTCATAAAGTTGAGACTGTTTTTCTTGTGTGTTGCATTTTGGAATCTGACGACAAGAGTGTGTCGAAGCAGTGAAACGTTGTTTCCTTGTTGTTTAGTCATTACTGTTGTCATTAGTTGAGATATTGTTTGGTTCTGAACACTCCCAGCCAAAAGGTTTTATATTAACATTGGTTAATGAATGATATGGATTTAACTATGCCAACATGCAGTTCGTTTTGTTAAATCTCAATCGTCGAAGAGTCAATGTAGTTTAAAGTTGCTCAAAGTACAATAAACTACATTGACCTCACAATTTCTAAATTGAACCGATCCGATCGTTTCAATTCTAGATTGTCTATTCATTTTGATGAGTCTCGCCATAGACTTCAAAATTTATTAGGAATACCAAATCCTACGTCGTTCGTCTAAAAGACAACAGACATTTAGATCAAACTATATTTCATTTTTATTTTAGTTTAACCTAAACTAAGTAATGAATGGAGGAATAGTTTGGAATTAGAGGCCTTCGTTACAGAAGCCCTCCAAAATTTTATAGGTACAAATCCCTATATCTAATTTTACAGAATTGATCCACCCCTTAATTGGTAATTGTAGCTGATCTAAACCATGATAGCTTACATACCAGGTGCATATAGGTAAGGCTTAATGTAAAATCCCAATCATAAGCCCACCTTAAAAAACCACATAATTGCATGACACATAGAACCAGAGTGGCACTGACTGGAAACCAACCAGCCAACAACCTTCGATGTGGGGACCTGCAGCTCCAACGCTTGGTCTTCAACCTTCGTCCAAGGGCCGCCTCCTCTGCGTCAATCGAGGGATCCCCTCTACATGCTGATTATGAAAACAATTGGTGCTGATCAATCAACAAAGCTAATCGTTGTGGAATTACTGCTATGGAATTACCGCTGTGGATTATAAGACTTTGTTTCCCAAAGGATCACAGACTTTGTTTTCCAAGAGTTAACAGACTTTGTTTTCCGAAGGATTAAAAGCTTTTCGCAATGGGATTACCTCCGAACAGTATGGAATTTCCAAAACTTTATGGGATTATAATTTTTGATTTTTCTTTTCCACTTGCTGGATTACTTCAAGATCAAAGACAGTTCAAGGTTTCCTTTCGTGTTGGACCCCATCCCCAAGGACTGGCGATGGCTTCCAAAAGGGGGGAGATGTAGTGGACCTACCCAGGGTCAAATTAAGGTCTTTGAACTGTCCAGTGATGACCTTTACTGACCTCTCAGTAAAGCAAGACATTTACTACAAAATCATTCATTTAGCTATAATCTGATAACATAGTCACCAATAAGAGACTATTTCTATCTTTGATTTTAAGCTGATGTGATCAAAAGAATAACTTTTGTCATTTTCATGATGTGTGCTTTTAAGCTGTGTTATTCTTTGAGAGTTAAACTGTGTTTCACTGCTGTGTTAAAGGGAAATATCGGGTCACAGAGACCCGACTGTTTTGTTTAGAAATAAGAAGACAGTTTAATCATGAACAAGGCTCCAGCTTTCTCTGTCTGTTCCCTAAACAAAGCTCTCTCTGCTCTGGCTGACCTTGGGCCTGATAAGGCAAGTCCACTCCTCTCTTTGTTCCTGCTTTTTAAGTTCTTACTGTGCGAGAACGCTTGGAGAGTTTGTTGGGAATTTCAAAGAGATGTGAACCTTTCCCAAGAGCTGGGTACGTTTTGGTCAAGAGCTAACGACCTGCGTCTTCAGCTAAGGACTGATAACAGGCTGTTATGAGTCCACCTCGAACGAGCGTTTGTTATTCCTTCCTGGAATAAATTATCTTGAGCCAAGAAACCACGACTGCCACGACTTTTGCCGATGAAAGCGAGTATCACCGACACCGACAAGGTAAACACGCGTGGAGTCCAGCTTGGACTTGCGGGACCGACGACTCGTCAGTCTAAAGTTGACCACAGCTCTTTACCAGAACCAAGGCGGACGTCTTAAGGTAAAGGAGCAGCTGTTTGCTTGCTGGAGGTGTGATGATATCTTAGCTGGACGCGTACTGAAGAGTGTCATCTGGTTTCATAAATGCAAGATAAACTTCCTCTCTTAACCTCCCAATTCTTCTTAAATCTTTCCTCCTATTTCTTTTCCCTCTCAACCTAAGCTGGAAACTATATTTTTAAGCTGAAATGCCCCTCAGACTAAATATGTGTAACATCTAGTATTTATGTCTGTTGTGTTAAATCAAGTGTGCTGACGTTTTAATTTGAAAGAAAGTGAAATCATGTCAATCAAGTGTAATGGTGTTAATTTAGTTGATTTATTTTAAATAAATGATAGTGTCTCTTTGACATATCAAACTAAGTTAACGTCTTTGTCACTTAATGGCTCTGTTTATTTATCCATCATAAAGATCACAGAAATATTGGGTAAACTGAAAAAGAACAGAATCCGTGAATTTACTATTCAATCTGAATAAGTAGATTAATTAAGGATAAAGAGGTCAGTATTAATATTGACCTCCTCATTAATTCTTACATACAGAAAAAACTACGTACGATAAAGTTAGAATTAAATGAATTTATTGAAAAGAACAAATTCTTGGTAGAAAGGCTTCGATTAGAACATTTTGAACATAGTAATAAATCAGGGAGCTTTTTAGCAAACCAACTCAAATTAAACAAAGAAAAAACATCTATATACAATATTAAAGACACAAATGGAAATGTAACTTGTGATGAGGGAAAAGTGAACAGTGTTTTTAGAGATTTTTACAAAACTCTATACATTCCACAAATAAATCCAACAGATGAGGATATCAATCAATTCTTGGATAGAGTAACACTTCCAAAATTAAACAGTAGTCAATCATCAGATCTGGACTCACCATTAACATCAGCCAAACTCCATGAAGCCATCAAAAAATGCCAAATAAAAAATCCCTTGGTCCAGATGGCTTTCCAGCAGAATTTTATAAAGAATTTTGGAATATATTGGAACCAATATTTTACAGAATGCTATTAGAGTCAGAAGAAAATGGCAGGCTTCCAACACATATGAATTCAGCCAACATTAGTCTCCTTTTAAAATCAGGCAAGGACCCAGTATTGCCTACAAGTTATCGTCCCATCTCTCTTATTAATGTCGATGTTAAAATAATTTGTAAAACCCTGTCTAAAATATTAGAGAAGATAACTCCAGTCATCATTCATCTAGATCAAACTGGATTTATAAAAGGAAGACACTCAACCAAATACATTTGCAGATTATATAATTTAATAGAGTATTCATATAGTAAAAATATTGAAACAGCTATTTTATCTTTAGATGCAGAAAAAGCATTTGATAGGGTAAATTGGAATTTTTTATATGCTACCTTGATTAAATTTGGATTTGGAAATTATTTTATTAATTGGTTTAAAAGGGAACTACCCTCCCACTGGGAGGAGACCCAGAGGAAGACCCAGGACATGCTGGAGAGACTATGTTTCTCGGCTGGCCTGGGAACGCCTTGGGATTCCCCCAGAGGAGCTGCTCCAAGTGGCTGGGGAGAGGGAAGTCTGGGCCTCCCTACTTAGGCTGCTACCCCCGCGACCCGACCCCGGATAAGCGGACGAAAATGGATGGATGGATGGATGGTTTAAAATGTTATATAACTCACCAAAAGCATGTGTAAGGACAAATAATCAAATATCTTCAAGCTATTTTTTACAGAGGGGTACAAGACAGGGATGCCCACTTTCACCCGCACTATTTGCTATGTTTATTGAACCTTTAGCAGCAGCAATAAGGCAAACTGTTGACATTAAAGGCATACAGTGTAAAAATATGGAACATAAAATTTGTCTTTATGCTGACGATGTTTGACGTTTTCTTCAAAACTCAAAAAACTCTATATCTAATAGGGATGTCCCGATCAGGTTTTTCTGGCCCCGAGTCCGAGTCCGAGTCCTTTAATTTTAGGAATTGGCCGATACCGAGTCCCGATCCGATACTTCTAAAATACATTTTTAAAATGAAGAAAAAAATAAGAAAAAAGATCCAGATGTCCCTTAATTTTTATTTTATTTACCTTAATATTTAACAGAGTACTTCTGTGAGGTAGATTGAACAATCAAGTAATAAGATTTAAAATAATTGAAGTTAGTGCAACAGTATGAAATAAAAATGTCTAATTTAAAATAAGTAGCTCAGCTTAAAATACCAGAACATGACCAGAACCTGGCCAGAACATGACCAGAACCTGACCACAACTTGACCAGGACATGACCACAACCAGAACCTGACCACAACCTGACCACAACTTGACCAGGACATAACCACAACCAGAACCTAAGCAGGCATGTAAACAAATAAACTTAAAGTGTCAGTTTTATAAAATAAGGCTAGTAACATGCTTTTCTGAACAGCACTCCTTAACTCTCCTCCTGTGGCTTCACAGAAGGAAGTGTATGTTTTTCTTTATGAGATAAATATAAATATAAAGTCTCTTGCAGCGTGAGCTGGCTCGTCTTCGGCTGGGTTGTCTGGTTAAACTCTGTGTATTGTGTCGGGTGTTTGTTTCTGATGTGCCTAATCAGGTTTGTTGTGTTAAATGCAGCCTTTTCCTTACCTCCTCTTGAAATACGAACTTTCCATTTGTCATCCACTTTAAAATATCTCCACACGACAGACATCGCTGCCTCCACTTCAAGTTAATGCCGCGTTCCGCTTCTTTTTTACGACAGTCACCGCTTTACGGCAGGCACTGCTTTACGGCAGGCACTGCTGCAAAACTATTGTGCATGTTTTGTTCCGAGACAATTTGACTCTGTAACTCAACATACAGTTAATATAATATTCCCGTTTGTGTTTAGAATAAATATACACATATATATCCGATCCCTGATCGGTGTGTAACGCCCGAGTCGAGTCGAGTCTGAAATCACGTGATCGGGACCCGGTTTCCGATCACGTGATCCGATCGGGACATCCCTAATATCTAATGTTATCAAATTAATAAACTCTTTCTCACAAGTTTCTGATTATTCTATAAATTGGTCAAAATCTACAGCTCTTCCAATAAATTGTGTATTTAATACTTCTTTAAATGAAAAACTACAATCAGGTAGCATTATATACTTGGGCATTAAGATTTCTTCTAGAATAGAAGACTTAATAAAATTAAATCATATACCACTTTTAAAGAAAATTGAAGACGATCTTACTAGATGGAAATCTCTACCCATATGTGACTAGCCACAGCAAAACAAGGAATAAGTCTCCCCTGGGTCATTTTGAGTTATTTACAGAATCTGAAAGTGTGGGCTCTAATCTATCCGATGATGCCAAACACATGGCACTCAAAAAAAATGAAGAAGATACAACCATTTCAATGTTGGCAATCTGCATATAAGGTATGGAAGAACTTGAAGCTTTTATTGATTTTTTCCAGTTTGAGTGTGAGAGACTTGTTCCTGGTTTTGCTGTGGCCAGTCACATAATCTCTTATGGGAAGAGTTGCCTCAGTAAAAATGATGGTCCTGCCGAGAATAAATTACTTATTCTCTGTGATCCCAAATAAACCTTCAAATGAATGGTTTAGGTCCCTAGACTCTTTCATATCTAAATTCCTTTGGAAAAACAAAACTCCACGTATTAGCTTAAAAACATTACAGAAATCTAAAGAAACCGGAGGATTAGAAGTTCCAAACTTTTATCACTACTATTTAGCCAATAGGTTACAATGTATCTCAAAATGGCTAAACCCAAATGCACTAGATGTTACTTGGATAGACATAGAGCAAACTTTATGTAATAATATTAGGATTTCAGATCTGCCATTTATTAGCACAAATATAAAAAACATGTTTGCTTTAAAAGTATCAGTATTAGCTTATCTCTGACAGCATGGTGGGAGTATCTGAAAATGTCAAAGTCTTCACTACTCCCATGCAGACAAACACCCATCTGGAATAACCCTGACATACAGCGAGAAAATAATATGTTAAAATTCCCAGGTTGGAGAGTTAGGGGGATTGATCGTCTGGAACACATATTTGATGGTGTAGACTTTATTCCATTTAATTAATTAATAATACAATATGACATTGATAATAAATACTTTTTAGAATATCAACAAATTAAGTCGATTGTAAAGAAGAAATATAAGCTTACTAGAACATTGTTAGTGACACCAGTATGTGTCTCAGAGTTCATTAATCTTAAACCACCCAAATTGTTATCTAAAATATACAAGAAATTGTGTAGAATAGATCAGTGTTTTTCAACCAGTGTGCCGCGGAACACCAGTGTGCCGCGAGAGATCGTCTGGTGTGCCGTGAAAAATTAGTAAATTATGACATTTTTATTAACTGGTGTAATTTCCTTACCGCGCGATAGGTGGCAGTATAGAGCATAGCGTCGCACATTAAAACAAGAGAAGTAGCGGTGCATGAACGTGACGTGAGCAGTGAGCAAAACAAACCAACAGCGAGGATCTTCTCAAACAAACAGCGATGGAAAACTTTTTCAAAAGAAAAAATACTAAATCCGGTCTGGTCCCTGGACAAAATTCGGACCCAGATGAAGGCCCAAGTGGAAATCAGAAGAAGGCAGAAACTGTGAACGTGAGACTGTACAGTAAGGCTTACATCTCTTTTGGATTTACTTTTAGCTATTTTGACATTGCTCCCATTTTCCACAACATATCTGTGCAAAGTGAGCTTCTCCAGCCTAACTGCCATGAAAACTAAAAGCAGAGAGAGACTGAAAGCTGTTGAGGAAGAGCTTTGTGTGTGTTTTTCTTCAATTCCTGCCAGAATATCAGCTTTGTGTTCATCCAAACAGGCACAGGTTTCACACTAAGTGAGTAAAATGTAGAGAGAATGGTAGCACTGTTCAGGTGTATTTGAAGGCATGTTAAGTGCAGTTTCATCCTCTTTAATTTTAAGACCACATTGGTGTGGCACTGTTCAGGTGTATTTGAAGGCATGTTAAGTGCAGTTTCATCCTCTTTAATTTTAAGACCACATTGGTGTGGCACTGTTCAGGTGTATTTGAAGGCATGTTAAGTGCAGTTTCATCCTCTTTAATTTTAAGACCACATTGGTGTGCACTGTTCAGGTGTATTTGAAGGTGTGGCACTGTTCAGGTGTATTTGAAGGCATGTTAAGTGTAATTTCATCCTCTTTAATTTTAAGACCACATTGGTGTGGCACTGTTCAGGTGTATTTGAAGGTGTGGCACTGTTCAGGTGTATTTGAAGGCATGTTAAGTGTAATTTCATCCTCTTTAATTTTAAGACCACATTGTTGTGGCACGGTTCAGGTTTATTTGAAGGCTTGTTAAGTGCAATTTCATGTTAAGTGCACTTTGAAATAAGAAATATAAAACATGATAAAAATACATTTTTGTGTTCATTTCATTCCTATTCAAGACACTTTGATAAGAATGACTATATATTTAATGTAGGCGGATACAGTGTATCTATGTTTACAATTTTGGTTGGTGGTGTACCTCGGGATTTTTTCAATGAAAACACTGTGCCTTGGCTCAAAAAAGGTTGAAAAACACTGGAATAGATGACTCCATAACATTACCTATGGGAAAATGGGAGACAGATTTATTAGTCAACTTTGACCAAAACATCTGGTCTCAAATATGTTCAAAAACATTTAAAATGACTAGAATCTCAAATTTGCAGTTAATACAGTATAAAGTTCTCTATAGAGTACATTATGCAGGTCAGCGAATGTTTAAGATGGGATTTACGTCATCTAACATTTGCTCACAGTGCACAGGCAATATACCTGATGATTATATCCACGCACTCTGGTTCTGTCCACCAGTTCAGAAGTTCTGGGTACAGGTCTGTGAGGACTTGTCTAAGTGTCTGAAATGTAATATTCCACTTTCTCCATCTGTTTGTTTAGTGGCTATCTTAGAAGATGTAACACTAGAAAACATATATACCGCATGATTTTCACTGCCTTATGCATCACAAAGAAAACCATACTCATAAATTGGAAAAATAAAAATAATCTTAGCATTAATCAGTATAAAAATCTTCTGTTAGATCATATTAGTCTTGAAACAGCATCTGCCGACACATCGGATCAATCTCTCTGGCATTCTTTGATCGGCTCCGTTACGTAGTGAGGGTGGGGGGTCTGGGATCTGGCCTTGTGGGGCATTGGGGCTGGTGTAGGGGGAGGTCGGGTTTGGGGCGCCGGGAAGTTGGGGCTGTTTGGGCAGGGAGGACCCTGCCTTCAACCTGGGGAGGACCGGGGGGGTTCTGGTGGATGTCTGCTGGAGGCGGCATGCGGGCCCCCGGGTGGTCTGTGGCGACGGTCATGGGTCACCGATCGGTGACCCGGCTGTGCTGGAGTGGTTTCGGGGTGGGAGCTGGGGGCTTGGGATTATGGGGGCGTGTTGTCCCCGGGCTTGGGCCTGGTGGGGGTCGGGAATCTTGGGCTCTGGCAGGTGGGTCGCCGGGCTATGGGCTGACTTGCGCTCTGGTGCCCGGCTCTGGTTGGGGGACCTTCGGCTCGCTGGTGGGTTGGGGGTTCATGTGTTAGGGGGTTGGGTGTCTGGGGACGTGACTGGTGGCCCATGGAAGGGGGCAGGCTGACCCAGCCTGGGTGTCTAGTGTCAGAGTCAGAGTCAGAGAGTCTTTATTGTCATTTGCACCGCATGTGGTACATGTGATGAAAACGAGACCATAGCGCCCCCTAGATTATTCAAACTGTTTTATCTCAGTGAGACATCATCCGATCTGAACCAGATTTATCGTGTATCATCAGTGAGACCTTGTGGACACATTGATATTGTGGTTTAACATGTGACTCCAGAGCGCCCCCTAGATTATTCAAACTGTTATATCTCAGTGAGACATCATCCGATCTGAACCAGATTTATTGTGCATCATCAGTGAGTCCTTGTGGACACATTGATAAGGTGGGCTAACATTTGACTCAAGTGCGCCCCCTACATTATTTCTATAGTTATATCTCAGTGATACATCATCCGATCTGAACCAGATTTACTGTGTATCATCATTGAGACATTGTGGACACATTGATATTGTGGTTTAACATATGACTCCAGAGCGCCCCCTAGATTATTCAAACTGTTATATCTCAGTGATACATCATCCGATCTGAACCAGATTTATTGTGCATCATCAGTGAGCCCTTGTGGACACATTGATATGGTGGGCTAACATTTAACTCAAGTGCGCCCCCTACATTATTTCTATAGTTATATCTCAGTGATACATCATCCGATCTGAACCAGATTTATTGTGCATCATCAGTGAGCCCTTGTGGACACATTGATTTTGTGATTTAACATATAACTCCATAGCGCCCCCTAGATTATTCAAACTGTTATATCTCAGTGAGACATCATCTGATCTGAACCAGATTTATTGTGCGTGTGCACCCCTGGTGCGGAGTAGACACGAGAGACTTCGAAATGGCGACCGAGCGGACGAGCTGGAGCTCGCGCGGTCGCCTCAATAAGGTCAGAGCGGCGCTAAGCTGCGAGGGCCTCAATGCTGCTTGCAGCTTTAATTATTATTATTATTATAACTTCAATTTAAAGACCACATCAGCAGTACATATCAAATTAAAGTTACAGATCAAGTTTTAAAGTGCACTTCCAAGTTGTATCCAAGTTTAATTCATATAAGAGTCAATTAAGCTTAATTTACTTCAATATTGTTTCAAATAGTAATTTCTTTTTTCTTGCGCAACCCAAAATAAATTAAACCAATTCCAAATTTCTATAGGCAGTCAACAGATTTAATGAAAAGTAACTAAAATGATCCTAAAAGGATGAAATTACAAAAATCAAAGGATTTATTTAATACTTTACGTATATATATTCTATTCGGCCACGAAATTAACAAAAAGAGAATGATCTTTTTAATCACTAAGACCACTTTTAACACTACTTTGACTAAGGTTGCGCTTTTATGTGCAAGTGAACTTGGCTTCAAAATCCCCCGGTCCCTTTCAGTGGGCTATATAATGTCGATTCAAATGCTAATGACCCTACTAAAGACCCATTAATTGTAAACCTACACCTCCCCACCCCCTACCCCTCAGTCCAAAATCCTTGGACCCAGTGCAGGCCTTGTATAACACATAAGCATTTATCGCTGCCAGGTCAAGCATGATGTAGAACACGGCAATGGGCCGCACCGTATATAAATGTGCAATCTGGTCCATTATACCGGTGTGTCAGTTGACCTCAGGTCATGTGACCTGTGTCGGTCCGTCAGTTGACCTCATGTCATGTGACCTGTGTCGGTCCGTCAGTTGACCTCATGTCGTGTGACCTATGTCGGTCCATCAGTTGACTTCATGTCGTGTGACCTATGTCGGTCCGTCAGTTAACCTTAGGTCATGTGACCTGTGTCGGTCCGTCAGTTGACTTCATGTCGTGTGACCTATGTCAGTCCGTCAGTTGACCTCAGGTCATGTGACCTGTGTCAGTCTGTCAGTTGACCTCTGGTCATGTGACCTGTGTCAGTCTGTCAGTTGACCTCATGTCGTGTGACCTGTGTCGGTCCATCAGTTGACTTCATGTCGTGTGACCTATGTCGGTCCATCAGTTGACCTCATGTCGTGTGACCTATGTCGGTCCATCAGTTGACTTCATGTCGTGTGACCTATGTCGATCCGTCAGTTGACCTCAGGTCATGTGACCTATGTCGGTCTGTCAGTTGACCTCGGGTCATGTGACCTGTGTCAGTCTGTCAGTTGACCTCGGGTCATGTGACCTGTGTCGGTCTGTCAGTTGACCTCCTGTTGTGTGACCTGTGTCGGTCCATCAGTTGACTTCATGTCGTGTGACGTATGTCGGTCCATCAGTTGAACTTGGGTCATATGACCTGTGTCGGTCCGTCAGTTGACCTCGGGTCATGTGACCTGTGTCGGTCCGTCAGATGACCTTAGGTCATGTGACCTGTGTCGGTCCATCAGTTGACTTTATGTCGTGTGACCTATGTCGGTCCATCAGTTGATCTCAGGGCATGAGACCTGTGTCGGTTCGTCAGTTGACCTCGGGTCATGTGACCTATGTCGGTCCGTCAGTTGACCTTAGCTCATGTGACCTGTGTCGGTCCATCAGTTGACCTCTGTGACCTATGTCGGTCCGTCAGTTGACCTCAGGTCATGTGACCTGTGTCGGTCCGTCAGTTGACCTTGGGTCATGTGACCTATGTTGGTCCGTCAGTTGACCTCGGGTCATGTGACCTGTGTCGGTCCGTCAGTTGACCTCAGGTCATGTGACCTGTGTCGGTCCATCAGTTGACTTCATGTCGTGTGACCTGTGTCGGTCCGTCAGTTGACCTCGGGTCATGTGACCTGTGTCGGTCCATCAGTTGACTTCATGTCTTGTGACCTATGTCGGTCCATCAGTTGACCTCATGTCGTGTGACCTGTGTCGGTCCATCAGTTGACTTCATGTCATGTGACCTGTGTCTGTCCGTCAGTTGACCTCAGGTCATGTGACCTGTGTTGGTCCGTCAGTTGACCTCGGGTCATGTGACCTATGTCGGTCCATCAGTTGACCTCGGGTCATGTGACCTATGTCTGTCCATCAGTTAATCTTGGGTCATATGACCTGTGTTGGTCCGTCAGTTGACCTCGGGTCATGTGACCTGTGTCGGTCCGTCAGTTGACCTCGGGTCATGTGACCTGTGTCGGTCCATCAGTTGACTTCATGTCATGTGACCTATGTCGGTCCGTCAGTTGACCTCAGGTCATGTGACCTGTGTCGGTCCGTCAGTTGACCTCAGGTCATGTGACCTATGTCGGTCCGTCAGTTGACCTCGGGTCATGTGACCTGTGTCGGTCCGTCAGTTGACCTCGGGTCATGTGACCTGTGTCGGTCCGTCAGTTGACCTCATGTCATGTGACCTGTGTCGGTCCGTCAGTTGACCTCATGTCGTGTGACCTATGTCGGTCCGTCAGTTGACCTCGGGTCATGTGACCTGTGTCGGTCCGTCAGTTGACCTCAGGTCATGTGACCTGTGTCGGTCCATCAGTTGACTTCATGTCGTGTGACCTATGTCGGTCCGTCAGTTGACCTCAGGTCATGTGACCTGTGTCGGTCCGTCAGTTGACCTCGGGTCATGTGACCTGTGTCGGTCCGTCAGTTGACCTCAGGTCATGTGACCTGTGTCGGTCCATCAGTTGACTTCATGTCGTGTGACCTATGTCGGTCCATCAGTTGACCTCAGGTCATGTGACCTGTGTCGGTCCGTCAGTTGACCTCGGGTCATGTGACCTATGTCGGTCCGTCAGTTGACCTCGGGTCATGTGACCTGTGTCGGTCCGTCAGTTGACCTCAGGTCATGTGACCTGTGTCGGTCCATCAGTTGACTTCATGTTGTGTGACCTATGTCGGTCCGTCAGTTGACCTCGGGTCATGTGACCTATGTCGGTCCGTCAGTTGACCTCAGGTCATGTGACCTATGTCAGTCCATCAGTTGACTTCATGTCATGTGACCTATGTCGGTCCGTCAGTTGACCTTAGGTCATGTGACCTGTGTCGGTCCATCAGTTGACCTCATGTCATGTGACCTGTGTCGGTCCGTCAGTTGACCTCGGGTCATGTGACCTGTGTTGGTCCGTCAGTTGACCTCAGGTCATGTGACCTGTGTTGGTACGTCAGTTGACCTCATGCCGTGTGACCTGTGTCGGTCCGTCAGTTGACTTCATGTCGTGTGACCTGTGTTGGTCCATCACTTGACCTTAGGTCATGTGACCTGTGTCGGTACGTCAGTTGACCTCATGCCGTGTGACCTGTGTCGGTCCGTTAGTTGACCCCATGTCGTGTGACCAGTGTCGGTCCGTCAGTTGACTTCATGTCTTGTGACCTGTGTCGTTTTGTCAGTTGACCTCATGTCATGTGACCTGTGTCGGTCCGTCAGGTGATGGACAACAATAGGTCAAGCATGTTGTAGAACACAGCAATGGGCCACCTGCATGTGCCGGCACGCACCGTATATACATGTGCCAAGGACAAGGAGAGAGACAGTACTTGTAAGCAAAATAATTTATTTGACAGACCATCAGGGTTACAGGATAATCAGCACAGCAGAATAAGACAATTTTATGCATAAAATTGTTCTGGAGCAGACAAAGCTTTCCGTTCAGTGGATGTCCCAAAATGCTCAACTGTGAGATAAATTCAGGGTCTGTTATGTGTGAATTCAGGTCAGGGCCTCTCTTCTGACTAAGGGGGAAGTGCAAGCAGAGTCTTACTTACCTGGTGGAAACATTGGAATGCAGTCTGTGCAGTCTGGTGTGGTGGGGGTGTCTGAGTTGAGTGCACACATATTTATAACAAAAGGCAGTTAATGGTCCAATGATTGTTCAAGAGAAGGAGGGGGTTTGTCCTCAGGATCTTGAAAATTCAGTCATCCTAGTGTTAAATCTCAAATACATGGGCGTGTCGCCACAGCATTTCTATTTCATAAAAGGAACCCAAATACATAAAACGAACAACTCACCGTCGAGTGGCTGACACAAAACACCGAATACAATCCTCCGGCCGTGTTAATTTAGCTTGATACAGCGGGGTTCTCCCATGATTTATGACGACACCGAGCACAACCAGGTAGCCACAGAATTGGCACCCGAGTTCACCTCTGACCCGGAAGATGTCAAGATGGAATAGTCCATTTTTAGTAGGGGGATACAGAAATCGGCCGGTTTTTGTATTGCGTTTTTAATGATCGTTTTCATCGTAACTATAATTATTTTTATGTTAAATGTACATTAACAAGCATGAGCAATGTTAGGGATGTAGGTGACTGGCCGGGGTGCAGCAGGGCCGGGGCCCCTGCTGATTGGGAGCCCCAGGCAACGGCATCATTTGCCTACATGGTAGATCCGCGTCTGTTCTCCCCTCTGCTCCCTCACCAAGGGGGAAAAAGGTAAACAAAGCAGCTACGAGAGCCAGCGTAAGAGCCAGTAAATAAGTTTTTTTGTTTTACTGATAGATAATTAGTTATTAGCGGTACTGCATTTTAAATAAAAATAGCACAAATCCGCTTATGAATTATAAAAGTTAGACAATCCGCTGTAACGCTGACAAATAGTTTAGGTCCGCTGTAAGCGGATTAGCGCATTAGCGCTCTCTAGCGGTTTGGTGCCCACCACTGCAATCATAATGAGATATATGAAAGGTGTGCTTTGAACCAAGCCACCCAGCAGGACCTTGACCCTTGGTTGGGATCTTGGTCTGGTCTTGAGGGCTCTTTGCGACCCACCATTCGAGCCTCTCAGCGAGATTAAGATGGATCTTCTATCTTACAAAACTGCTCTTCTCCTGGCTCTTTGCTCGGCGAAACGCGTGGGTGACCTTCATGCATTGTCTGTACACCCAGTGTGTACCAGATTCGTCCCTGACGGGTCAAAGGTCACACTAAGGCCTAATCCTGCATACACTCCCAAGGTCTTGACCCTGAACCATAAGAGTCTGGACTTTGATCTCTCCTCCTTTCCACCTGCCCCTGTCCTCACTCAGGAACAGAAAAGGCTACAGGCTCTCTGTCCGGTGAGGCATTTACGCACCTACATGCAGAGAACAGCCGAATGGAGGAAAACAACCCAACTGTTCGTCTGCTTTGCCGCACCTGCTCCAGGAAAGGCCCTATCAAGACAGCGCCTCTCATATTGGGTGACGAAGGCCATTAAGAGGGCATACGGTAGCAAAGGTCAACAAGTGCCCCCTGGAGTCCATGCTCACTCAACCAGGGGCTTGGCCACTTCTTGGTCATTGTTCAAGGGCGTGTCAGTTGCAAACATTTGTGCTGCTGCGAACTGTAGCTCTTTAAACACTTTTGCAAAGTACTACAGTTTGGATGTTACTGTGTGTGATGTCACTCAGGCTGTTCTTTCTAATACTCAATAGAAAGTAGCTTTGAGAGGCCTTCTGGTCAAGGGCAGACATTCACAGGCATTTTACTGAGCATTTCAAGGGCGCAGAGGCAGTCCTAGCCTATTTGGCGCCCTGTGCGAGCAATCCCAGTGGCGCCCCCCTGCGCCCCCCCCCCCGGCTAGGTTGCCAGTGGGGGTCCTCTCCCAGAAAATTTTGAATAAAATAGATGCCATTTCCTGCATTCTGGTGTATTTTAATGGGTTGTTCAACATCTAGTTTTACCTACATATATTAATAACTATTTTAGAGTTAATGGCAGAACAAGAAATAGCCTGAGACAAACATGTAGCATTAACACATTATTATTATTATTTGTCAATTTACATACAGTTTGTGTCTTCTACCAGAGACCTCAAGGGAACCTCCTACTGTTAAGGTGTGATCTTTCAATTTACATGTACGTGTTACAAACCCCCAGGTGTGATGTGTTGTTTTGTTTTGTCAATTTAAATAGAATGGGCATGTTAGGTATTTTGTGGTGTTATTTCAGTTTCCAATTTCATATGTTGGTGCGTGGCTTGTATAAAACTTCTCGTTCTCACAGCTTTCATTCATTCAGAATTGAAAAAGACTTCTGGACAGAAGTCGAAACGTTTTCTGCAACAAATAAAGTCCAGTTGATCCTGTATTGAACGCCTTTTTTGATTAACACATTATGAACATTATTCAAGAATTGTTTCTATAAGAACATTATCAAATATTTTATATGAACAGTAAGATACTAGCAATAACAGCATTGTAAGAGGTGGAGGGTTGAGCATGGAGGCCTCCACCTCTGTTTAATGATGAACAGTTTCTTTTCACAAAGATGGCCTCCTTTACTCCTCTCTCAAACCATCGTTCCTCTCCATCAAGGAGGAACGATGACTGAGTTTGTCACAGCTCCTCAGACTGAAGAAGTCTTTTTGATACAAAGAAGAATCTGTCCAGAGGACTACATTTACTGAACCTGCATCAGAACAATTATCTGTAAAGATTTAGCACATTTGATATGGAAAACACATTTTGACTTAACCAATTAATATATTTTCAATGGTAAAATATGCAGGCTTATTTCATATTACTTTCATACTATTCCCTTTCATTGCTTTATGTATTTATTATCTTACTTTTAATGATAACAATGTCACTACTGTCGTTTAGAAAGTGTTTATATTGGAACTAATGCTTGTTTGTTCACACAGAGTTAGAACAGCTCACCTGTTCCTTCATACTGACAGGAACAATCCCCTCATCACTCCTGACACTAAATCACGTTTAAAAAATTGTCATAACTGCACAAATCTCCCCTTTTTATAAAGACTTATGATCAATTCAGGCCAGTTTCATTAAAGGGTTGAACAGGGCTCTCAGGGCACTTTTCATAGGGCAGCTTTCATAGAGCTTCATCCAGACTCATATAATATTATTTAAATTATTTAACAGTATGTTATGTCACAATGCTACACACCACAAAATTCATTGACTTGATAATTAACTTGAACTGTGTTTTGCAGCTAAGTTCAACAGCATGTCTTACCTGTTTGATCTCTCATTAACAAACTGCAGCTGTTTGAGTGAAAAATGTGTCAATGTTTGCACATTTAGCTGTCTGTCTCCAGAGCCTCTCTCTTTTTAATCTTTCTCTTCACTCTTCCTCTCTACCATCTTTCCACTGACCGCACGTAGTGTCACCTCCGTAACAAAACCGAAAGTGAAAGTGTAGGGGGGCGGACGACCTGGATTGAGGAAATGCACCTAGCAGCTGCTACGGTAATTAAACTGAGGACATGTGAATAAATTAAGGGTGGGGCGGCCCAAGAGCAGCGCGGTAGTGTTCTGTGTTCTGTTGTTAAAAACAAAAGTTGTAAAAGATTTAAATAAATTTAAAAAACGAGGAGCTTATGCCGCCCCCTGCTGGATGGCGCCCTGTGCGGCCGGTCAGTTCGCACATGCCACGGACCGCGTCTGCAAGGGCGTGAATGAATTACGTTCCCATAGCAAGTATGTTGCACCGAGAGACCGAACTGAAAGGGAATTGAAAGTTATGCACCATAACTCATGTTCCCTGAAGGAAGGGAAGGAGGTGCAACATAGCTGGCCCTTTTCAATGCTGAAAGCTCGGTGAAGTGCAATTTCTGAGGAAGATGGAGGGGCGTCAGTCGCCTAAGTACCTAAAGGGCGGTACCTCTGGCGCGGGGTGACGCCCTCTGCCGTAAATGGCGTGAATGTATTCCTATACCATACCATACCATACCATTTTATTTATAAAGCACTTTAAACAGGAACAAGTCCACACCAAAGTGCTGGACAAACAAACACGCCTTCAGGTAATCGCGCGGGGGTGCAATTCCCATAGCAAGTATGTTGCACCTCATTCCCTTCCTTCAGGGAACATGAGTTATGGTGCATAACTTTCAGTTTTAATAGTTGTTTTGTTACAAGTATAATGTAAAATAATGCCATATTTCTGAACAAATGTGCTGAAGCACTTGGTCATAGGACATTTTCTCCCTATTTTCTAGTGAAAAACAAGTAAAAAAATGCCAGGCGGAAATATGAGACTTAGGTCTAAAAGGGCAATAGTTATGATTCTTTTGAATTGCTGTCCCTCAGTCTTTCTCATCCAAAATGGAAATCAGAAAAGTCACTTTTACTAGCTGTTATATATCGTCCACCAGGCACTTACTCAGTTTTTGTCTGAATTCTCAGAATTCGTAATTGATTTAATTCTAAATACTGATAAATTCATAATAATGGATGATTTCAATATTCATGTAGATGTTGAAAGTGATAGCTTAAGCATATCCTTTAATAATTTAATTGAGTAATTTGGTTTTATCCAAAACATCCGCACATCTACTCATTTTTATCATCACACCCTTGATTTAGTTCTGACCTATGGCATAGAGATTAAGGACTTAGTAATAGTTCCTAAAAATCCTATTTTGTCTGACCATTTTAAATTACATTTGAGTTTACATTAAATGACTACACAGTCACTGAGAGTAAATTTCATCTTAGCAGGTGCTGATCAGAAAATGCTGTAACCAAATTTAAACAATCTTTTCCATTAGATGATCTAAGTCACTGTTCACTGATGCATTATGGTTCATCCAGACCGAGCGCCTTTTCAACGGCAAAAAAGCGCAAAACGCCTCGAGGTTGACGCACTGGACCCCAGTGGTGTTCAAACCGGAACGTGAGCGGCGGCGACATGGCGGTGTGTGGGGGGGGGAGTTAGCAGAGCTTAGCTTGCTAAACGTGAAAAGTTCACAATTCAAAACTTACCCGATATCCCGACTTCCTCATTGGCACTCCGCCAGGCAAGGTCCTTTTTATTTCTCCTCCATACTTGAACACGACTTCGCCGTTTATTTCCGTGTCTCACAAACAATACGTCACACAGTTGAGCAACACCTGTCCCCTCATTACCGCGTCACATAGCTGACTCCCCTCTCTCTCCTCCCCGACTCTCCCTGATTGGTTGACAGAGCGTTGAATGGCAAAATCTTCAGCATGATCAACGCGTGCTGTGGAGGCTGCCACGGGCTCACGTGCATGGAAAACGACTTCCAAAATGCTCAACACGCACGTGACGCGACGCCCAACCCCTAGACGCTCCTGGAGGCGCGTCCCCCATTGACTTTGCATGTAAACCAGATGCTCATGCAGCTCAAAACGCGTTCGGTCTGGATGTACCATTACTCTGCAAGACAGAGGAAAGCATTAATGCAGGGGTCACCAACCTTTTTGAAACTGAGAGCTACTTCGTGGGTATGGAGTCATACAAAGGGCACCAGTTTGATAAACTCTTTGGAAATAACAACGAATAAATTGAAAAAAATGTATAATAAACTGATGGAGATGTTCAATATTTATCATCTAAAACTAATTACTCTGACCTAATAATTATAACCCAGCTCACTTATATCAAATATTCTCTGTTCCCTTTAAACACTTATATTTGATAGTACAAACATGTTGTTTGCTTTTGTCTTTGATACAGAAAAGACAGTCTTCTAGCCTTGACAAATGTTTGGATTAGATGTTCTTGTTTGATCAGAACCATGACTTGTTTGTTTTATCTGTAAGACGTCAGAGCTTGTCAAACTCCACCTGCTTCTTGTTTAAATAGCTTGTCATGTCCAGTACAATTCGGAATTGTGCTGGACAATGTATTTGAGACCAAACTAAGTTTCAAAAGACATTAAAAGCCCTTCCCCTTTGCAAAGTTGTTTGTCTGATTTAACACTGTTCTCTTGTTTATCTTGTGTGGTTAATATTAAGGTAACAGGGGTTTAAAATCCCCATCATTATGGTGCCGAAAACCCATTCTCCCAATACCTGCTCCTGATGACCTCTGAACGGAGCGCAGCTGCGAGGCACGGTAAATATGACAGAAAGTCCAGTGATTGGGTTTGTCTCTGGCCAGCTTCCTCTGTCCATCTGGTGCGGTCAGGGTCGGGTTGGCGGAGATTTCCAGACATCCACACAGGTCAGCAAGAACGTGAGTGTTGATATGTGTTTGTTGATATGTCGTTTTTAAAACAATTTGAGTACAGTAACAGGAACTAGTTCACCCTGAGCCGATGACTTGAAATTTTAAGTGAGGTGCCTGTTTTTCAAGAACTAGTCGAATTTTTGCGCATTTCGTTAGTTGGCAGGACCAATCTTTTTCTATACAGGTGGTCCCCGACTTACGAGCAGGTTCCGTTCCTGCGAGGTGCTCGTAAGATGAAAATTCATATGTGAGAACGCGGAGCACGTGTTCTCGTACGTCCGGAACCTCATATGTTAGAGCTCGTGAGACCGGGAACACCTGTATATAAGCGAGGGCAGTCAAAACAAGCCGAGACCAGAGACATGTGAGGCTGGCTGCCAGACCTACATTGGACTTAGCGTGTCCGGCCAGACAAGAAGAGAAATTAAGACAAGAACGTTTATTTTTATATTTGGCGCGTCATTCTGTTTTTGTTTAGTCCTTTTATACGTGTATGTTTGTGTTTCTGGAGCCCTGCACCTCTGCTTTTTCTTCCTCCCATTTTCTTGTGTGTGTGTAGGCAGTGGCTCCTTATCTGTGGGCCTTTCTCAACCCCCCCACCCGTGCTGAACCTGCCTGCAGCGTTTTCTGTGTTTAACTGCTCTGAGTGTGATTACTGGATCTAAAAGGTTTTCCAGTTTGACATTAATTTGCTCACATATATTAATAAATACTGTACACAAAAGGTTGTCTGTCTAAAAGGAAAAAAAAAGAGATAGACCTTTAGTCAGTAAAAAAATATGGCTGAATGAATCAGAGAGACAAAGCATCTGAATAAGTTTTTATTTTATTTTAAAACAAGTACTCTAATGGCCTTGAGACAAGTGCAGCTGCGAAAGCTTAACAGAGCCCCCCCACACACACACCCCTCCCTCCCCCTACCACCCATCCTGCAACCCCCCCACCTCCACCTTTGCGGCAACATTTTGGCTTCAGGACTTTTGAAAATAAAAAGAGTAATATTTTAAGTTTTAAATATTTTGTTACATCACTGACATGTTTAGCAATAAGAAATTAATAATGGTCAAGCTCAGGGCTGGATAAAATAATAATTACAGGTAAAGTAATAATTACATGTATATGTGATTACGTTTTACCTGAATTTCCACCCTGTTAGGTCCTTGTTACACCTTGTTTGGTTCATAAACCTAACAGGGTGGAACATAACAGGGTGGAATTTTTTTAGCTAATCTAGCTGTAGCTCTTTATGTGGTCAACATTTAGCTAGCTAACCTTCAACAGAATAGCAAACCTTTAATGACTAAATCTAATATGTTGTTTTTTAAATTCTACCAAATAAACATTTCCCACAATTTATCTTAACAGGGTGGAACTTTAAGGTTGACGCATACAGGTTTAATATATTTAAGATTTAAAAAAGTAAGGAGAGAGTGACAGATGAAGCTT
>JBBPBX010003350.1:0-27609 GCA_038048925.1 Garcialebias charrua
TAGACTATAAGACCTCATATTCCAAACAAAAGGACTCATTAAAGGAAAGCCAACAAACGTTCTCGGATTTGATCCAAAAGGTCTCGACTGGCTGTGAAGAACACATTCAATTACAGCAACAACGGCCACAGGAAATGATTTCAGTCAAAGCTGTCCTTACTACAATTAAGCTGTTAATTATGTATTTCATTAAGTAAGTGGATTAGAAGCAGTACTGATGAAATCATAACAGGGCTTGCTGGAGGCCAAGCTGCAGAGAAAGGAGGCAGGAAACGACTGATAGCCTCTCTGCCTGACTTCCACTTCTCTGTTTTACCCTGAAATAACCCTATAAATACTTAACACACCTTTACCGGCCTATCTGGGTTGTCTTCATCGGCACGCAGGCACCTAGTCACTCTATCTGCATAGCATTTTTGTGCAGGATTATATAGTGTAATTGTGCCATAGATACTGTTGACATCCAGATGTTGTTTGTAAGTCCTCTGCAAATGATGAGGACTCTTAGTTTCGTCTAAACCGGTTCATTACCATTCAGGTGCAAAAAGGAGATAAAGCAAAATGCAGATCATTCTGTCCGTCTCCCCCTCTTTTCCACTCACACTCTCTCCCCTCACTCACATGCACTCTTTCATTCTGTCTCGCTCCCGTTCTCTGTGTTCTCTGATGTTTTATTTGATATCCCACAATAAAGCCTCTCTTTGAACTGCCATCAATTGTGTATGGATTTTTCCTCTGAGGAGAAACAGAGAGCTGTCTAAAAGGGCTCCAGTCCCGCAGGCTGCCTTCATATTGATGCAGAGGAGTATTGCCATCCTCATTGCTGGATCAATCACTCACGTCACTGTTGTTTTATGGCTGGGGCCACTTCACAGAAAGAAGCCTGACAACACCACCACAGAGGTTTGCAAACCGATACAGCTCTGATAGTCGAGCAGGATGGGAGGGGTGGCGCAGTGGATAGATCCAAGAAGCATTTAGGGATGATTTTGGAATCTGCAACTGTCACATACACATGCATTCGCACATATCTCTCCTCTACAGCTGCGGGAGCATCTGGTTTACTACACGATGTGCTTAAGTCAAACAGAAAGCATTGAGGAAACCGTGGCATGTTGTCAAGAGCATGATGAGATCTGGGTCACCTTGTGGATGCTGTCTCTCTGCAAGAACTTCCTGTCCAAGTATTTTTGTTGTTGAATGAAACTGAACCTCACAGGTAACTCTATAGTAATCTGAGCAGTCCATTCATTTTGATGCTTTAAATATATTTAATAAATATAATAGTCATCTTTAGCAATACAGTACATAAATATTTTTCTCATATTTCATTAAAAATCCTTGAAGTTCAAATGTTTAGCTTCATGTTTTTAAATATTGCTTGCCACTGATAAGTAAAAGTGGATAATTATTGTATTTTGACCAGTATCTGTGTGCATGCATTTGTGGTCTGACTGTTAGCAAAATATCTCACGATCCACAGAATGAATTGTAACAAAGTTTACATAAAGTAATCATCCACAACTGATTAACATTTGGAGTAGACATGATTCAAGATGGCTGCCACAGCTAACTGACCTTAAGAATACAACAAAATTGGCTATAACTCAGCTGAGACTGATCCCTAATTCAAATTCTGAGTAGTAAACCGTACAAGATCTTTGTTTATGTTTTCCATTAGCAATTTAGTGTCAACACAATCTGTTAGCAAAATATCACAGGAACCACTCCATGAATTTTGATGAAACTTTCTGGATACGATCCAAAGCTCTAGATCTACAACAATCTATTAACTTTGGGAACCAAACAAATTCAAGATAGCTGCCATAACCTAAAGACTGAAGTACACATTTTGTAATATTCAAGGTTTGTCCATAGCAGCTAGAGCTCTGTAATTTCTCAACATAAGATAGTTGTAGTCTAAAACTCTGGAATGAAATACTGCAGGCAATTCATTTATTCGGGGAATGTTAGATCGTTAATGAGTGACCTGTCTTTAACACACATGCAACACATAAAAACGATCAGCTGATCTGTGCTAATGAATTTTGACATTATTAATAACTTTCCAATGGTTAAAATTTTGATGAAATTTACATGATATTGTTCACGTTCTCTAAATGTTTCTATTTGTTCTAAGCATTTAAGTGCTTGCAGTACATGTAAACAGTGCTGGACTGGCCATCGGGCATACGGGCAAATGCCCGCTGGGCCGTCGGTGATTTTTGGGCAGCCCGGGCGGTCCTGTCATGAACCAAAAAAATAAATTATAGCTATTTTTTTGTCAATCGCGACGGCCGATTGGTTGATTTTCTTGAACGACATCGAGCTAATCCAATGAAATCTCTCAGCACTCTTTGGCGGCCCGACCAGCCCCTCCCCTTTAGACCAATCAATCAGTCATACACAGAGAGGAGAAGACGACATGGAGAGCAGCAAAAAGCGAAAAGGAGGCGCCGAAAAAAATAGGATTAAAAAGAGACAAGCCCTTCAGGCAGATGCTGCAAAATGTATAAAAATAACCCAGATGTTTGCTGGTGGCTGTGGAGCGGCCACCTCAGCAGCAGCAGCCACAGGTGCCGACAGTGGAGGTCTGCAGGTGGATGAGGCCGAGAAATGGCGACAGGAGAGCGGGAGACCCGCGGCAGCCGCAGATGCCGATGCGAGCGTGGGAAATACTCAACTTCAGGTAAGAAGTGATGAAATACACATGACTCTGAGGTCTAATACAGGAAACATGAAGAGACTTTCAAGGATATAGCAATATTTTTGTAAAGATGCCAGTACTGTGAATATTTGAGCATGTCCATAAAATGTCCTTTTTTTTCTTCACTTTTTTCTCTGTCTCCTTTCACTTCTTAAAGGTTTCCATGTTTGACGAAATATTCTGAGTTGCTGCACTGACTGTTGCTGCTGAAGAGGTCTAAGGTGACATTTTATTGATGTAATGAGTATATAGTCTGTGAAAATATTACTCAGTCACAAACTTTGTACAATTTTTATACATTTTAATATTGGTAAAAAGTAATGTCTTACTGTCTCCCTCTATTCCTGCCTGTCCAAATTTCCAGGATCCTTATTATACAATGTACATTGTTCAGGAGGTTAACTAGACCAAGCAGCCTTTTGGTTTCAGGCTTTAACATGACTGGGAGGATGGTGTAGTAAGTTTAAGTTCATTAGACAAGTACATATACACCAACAAGACAATGTTTGTTATGTTATCTTAACACAAAACAGGAATATATGGCTGATGGAAAAATAAAGTTTCTTTATAGAATGGTTGTTTGAGATTTTTAATTTCTGTGTTCCTGTTGTTACAATACAGAGCCATCAGGCTCTCTGATGGTTCCTCCTTTTTGAGGCATGGTATGGTATGGTTTCCTATAAATACTGTTTAACAAACACCATTATGTCATCTTAATAAACTATGATTTTATTCTAAGCACCTTGTTGGGTCAAGGGAAAACAGACATAAATACAAGCAATATCTAAGAGTGATTGCTGTTAGCACATCTTGCTCTGACTATAATCATTCTGACAGGGTGCCATGATAACATGGGTCATCATAGAATTACTGACTTAAATAAAAAAGTATCTTTTCATTACAGTTTGCAAGCACTGTCACAAGAAATTTGTTTCCATTCACGAGTGTCATTCTCTTTCCATCAATACCTGGTGGGCCACTCTGCTCAAAATGCCCGGGCCGATTTTTTGTCCCAGTCCAGCCCTGCATGTAAATACCAGGTGAACTGATTAGGAAATGTATCTGTTTGCAAAGACAAGAGACTAAAACTCCACTGATCTTGAAGGCTGTTGGGTTTCTTGTTCGCTGTCATTTTAATACATCCTCTGTGACTATAACTCACAAATCTTCTTGTAGTTTGTTTCAGACACTTGCACTTGCTGACCATTATCAGCGAATTCATCTACTTTGTCCTTTTGAGGCAGTTTTATTTTTATAATTTAACACTATTAAATGATGAAGTTCTAATAATCCTTACAGAATGTGATTTATCTTTGTAATTTTGTTAAAAGAAACGGTTTTCCATGCTTTAGCTTCAAATGCTCACTAGTTGAATTGAAAGGTTCATTTTTTGGGGTCTTTCTAAGAAGGTTAGGTCAGGTCTTTTGGACGGATTCTTCCTACCATACCATACCATTTTATTTATAGAGCACTTAAAACAGCGACAAGGCCAACCAAAGTGCTGTACAAACAAACAAACTACAGACAACACATAGGCAACGTACAAAATGAAGTTAAAAAAAAAACAGAATACAGACACAAAAACATTGCAGATAATAAATACAACGACCAAACACAGATCATCTTGTGTTGAAATCAACAGAATAGTAGTGGGTCTTTAAACGGGATTTGAAAACCGAGAAGGAGGGGGCCTGTCTGACAAGCATAGGTAACTCGTTCCAAAGTCTTGGGCCTGCTACAGAGAAGGCCCTGTCACCTCTACGTTTAAGACGAGTTCCTGGAACTGTGAGGAGTAACTGGTCCGTTGACCTCAGATCACGTGGTGGGACATACGGCTGTAGCAAATCAGAGAGATAGGCGGTGGCGAGACTGTTCAGCGATTTGTAGACATACAGGAGAATTTTGAACTGGATTCGAAACTGAACCGGTAGCAGTGCAGGGAAGCAAAGACTGGTGTAATGTGCTCTCTTTTGCCTGTGCTGGTTAAAAATCGGACTGCTGCGTTCTGGACCAGTTGTAATCGAGCAATGGTTGTTCTTGTTGATGACTTCTTGCTCAAGAAGAAGAATCCCTCCAGAAGACCTGACTTAACCTTGTTAGATTTATCTACCTGGATTATTGAGCATGCATCAGGACTTTTTGAGTGTTTCTTAAAAAGGGTAGAGATTACAGCTGGAACAGGATGGTCTGTCTACTCTGGGTTCAGGGAGACGTTTTGCCTCCAGTAAGTGGTGGACAGTAACAGAGTACATTTACTTGAGTACTGTACTTATGTAGATTTTCTGAGTATCTTTACTTAATATTACTTATCTTACTTTATCTAACTTACAAAGTACTTGTTCCTTTTAGCTCAGCTTTGTAATCCACTGTTGCCGTTTCTCTTTCCTTACATGAAGTTGGCCAGTTGTTGATTCAGGTACAGTATTATTCATTGTTTTTTAAGCTTCTTTGTTAAGTATGGCAGAACTTTCAGTTATCAGTGTTACTATTTAAGTTGCTGCTGTCAACATGCACTTTCCCCCCACACATACACAATGCTGTGTATGAATACTGAAACTGAGTAAAAGACTAATAGACCTTTTACCAGTTGACGTCATCATGCAAAGCTTGCCTGAAACGAGCGTTCTGATTGGACGGCCAAATTCCGCGGCAAATCGAAAACGGAAGTTGGGGCTAGAAGGAAGGAGCCGAGGAGCTTCGTAATGATAGCGAGTTGTAATTTAGAAGCTTGTTTTCTTAAAATAGTGGACAACCACTGGTCAAAATGCCTGAACATTGTGTCACGGATACGAGAGGAGGTGATTGTGTGCGCTGATGGAAAATGGAGAAATCCTTCAGGCTTTTTGCGAATGTCCAGCAAGGTGAGTCGTTGTCAACAACCTGTATATTCAAGCGTCAGAAATAAATGTTTTACATTTCTCACGCCAATACTTCTGATATTTAGACTGGTTTGGTTATTGTTACAGGTTTAACATCTTCTGTTAGCTGCTATAACTAGCGCCATGTCTTCATAGAGCCGTCAGTATTAGCACAGTATGTAAACAAAAACATGACGTTTGAGTCAGTCACACAATGTTTTAAATTTCTCACACCAATACTTCTGATATTTAGACTTATTTGGTTATTGTTACAGGTTTAACGTGTTCTGTTAGCTGCTATAACTAGCGCCATGTCTTCATAGCACAGTATGTAAACAAAAACATGACGTTTGAGTCAGTCACACAAATGTCCGTAGCGCGTCCTTATTTCTTATTTGATTTCTGTAAACTATGTCTTAAATTAAACCTGAGACAATTGGTGATGTTGTGATGTGAAAAATAAGAACTATCCCAAGAGATATATTTATTAGCTTTCCTGGGAAAATTGAATTATGTTTGATAACGTATATTTACTATTGCACTCTTGACATGCTGTTTATACAGCTTACACTTTATTAGACGTAAAGTTAAATGTGTGAAAATCTTAAATATATTACAAACAATATATTTTACATGTGAATTCCATAATGACACATACAATATGGTTGTATATTGTGTTTGTGATTGTTTTTGCAGACAAGGAGGTGGCTGCAACCATGCAGCTGCACTGTTGTTTGAGATGGAGAAATATCAGTTGTGGGGTGTTGGAAACACACTCAAAACCAACCTGCACCCAGTTGCCTTGTACATGGAACAGCCCAAAAATGAACTGTACCTGCTACTTGGATGAGCTACAAGTTTTAAAGTGAGTTTAATCAGTGTTCCTGAAGAAATTTCATATTACACTTATAACACAAATACCCAGAAAGGTGACTTTCAGTCAAACTTCACCAACAACTGGAATAATACAATATCACTTATTTTGTCTTATTCCAGTCAAAAAACTATTCAACATTGTACAATTGTAGTTTATTGTATTGTGTTAATTATTGTTGTTTTCTAGTGGCACTAGATAAGAAATAAATGCAATCACATATGTACGGTTTTAAATGTTTTCTACAATTGTAAGATCTGGAATAGTTTTTGGACATTTTTTTAAAAACACTTCTACAGATTTGCTGATATGTGTTTGATATCAACCACATTTTTCATGTTGGTGTCATTTAAGGCAGACATCGGCGTCAAAGTTTTCCAGGAGAACGCTGAACAGCCTGCGTTTTGACCCACGACATCCTGATGACCGGAATGAGCCCATCACTGCTGGTCTTCACAAGGACATTTTGAGCGTGGAGCCATTGTTGACCTATTGCAGGTGTAGTAGTAAACATTAAAAACCACTAACGCTTATCTGTATGTTTCTTTAATTCCTTTATTTGGTCTACATTTGAAAGCTTCATGTTTTTTTCTTTTGAGGTATGCTCAAAGCCCCTGGCTGCAGTTCTCAATCCAGACTCTCCGGCAGATGACGCTGACGACCGCGGCGGCCCCTGTCCAGTCTCCACACCATCAGAGAGACCTGCCAGAAGTTCAAAAAGTCTTTGAATGTCTCACAAGCAGAATCAGATTGAATTGAGGCAGAAACACGAACAGTCGTGCAGTGAAGAGAGGATGCAGCAACACAAAGGTATAAATTGATAACAGATATGAAGGAGAACGAAGACATTACCTTGCTCCATTCAGGGTTGCATGTCTCCACCAAGCATGGATTCCTGGCAGCCTCCACTGACCGGCTGGCCATCAACAGGTCTGGGACAGTCCGTCTGTTAGAGATTAAAAAAATCCAGCAAATTTTTGGGATGCGACAAACATGTACATCAAGCATCACACTGAACAGAAAACATGCTTATTACACTCAGATTCAATGCCAGCTGTACTCCTACGAAGTATCAGAGTGTAGAAACAGTGAAGACTTTTCTTTCATGCAGAAGCTGCTATCCAAAGCTGAAGGTTTTATCTGGAGAAATTGTGAAGTTCCCCGTGATGTTTTTGTACAATGTCAAGATGATCACAACAGAAGCTTTTCTCATTTTACTGATTAAAATACAGCTGAAGTTTGCACGTTATCAAGATGTTTCTACCATTTCAATTATTACATTCAATTATTGCACACATTCTGTATTTTGCATAGAAAATAAAGTTAATGGCCAAAGTCTGAATGAAAAGAGGAAAACCGTTACCTTGCATATGGGTGCTTGAAAAAGAGTCACGTAAGCACAGGTGTGTATGATGTCCTCCAGAATCGGGTGCAGGTCCCATCCAGAAGATGGAAAGATTTTATTCGGCCAATCAGTCGCTCCACATGAACGCACACTTCAGCGCGATTTGTCTGGTCTGCTCCACCTGTAAATGTGATGAAGAACAGCTTCTGTCATTTTTGAAGACAAATATGAAGACCTCAAAACACAATAAACAAAACAGTCTTATGTATAGTTAAACTGTATGCTTATACACACAGAGCAATGAATGGTTAACTTCACTGTCACACACACCTCTCGTGCATGTGCGTGCATTAGTTTTGACCCATAACATGCAAAGGACGATGTATTACAAAAATGAAATGTCAAGGAATAGGCAGATACAGGGTTTTTATTAAAACTAGTGACAACTGCATCTTTTTTTCAGATGAATTATGATGAAATGCCTCTATGCAATGTATCATTTGCATGAACTTGTAATTTAAACCTAACATTATTTAGAGCATTTAATTTTTCAATAGCAACCTCAGTTTGAGCATATATGCCATAAGATTTTCTGAATTTCCTTTATGCTAGCAATGTGTATAT
This sequence comes from Garcialebias charrua, assembly GCA_038048925.1. Taxonomy (NCBI): domain Eukaryota; kingdom Metazoa; phylum Chordata; class Actinopteri; order Cyprinodontiformes; family Rivulidae; genus Garcialebias; species Garcialebias charrua. The sequence continues at coordinate 8,409 of JBBPBX010003350.1, forward strand.
TCCTTTCCAACTGAGAAATATTATTATACAATTAATACTTGAGATACATTAGTTATTTTTTTAACAACACTAATTCCATTTAATCATTTTTTCCTCCCATTTCTTCTCATTTCACTCTATCGGTATATGTTTGAAGACAGGATGATTGCTCTTTTTTTCTGTGACAGCATGTCACAGATGCTCCCAGCAAAACTGTGCTATTAATTTACAGAAACAGAGAAATGGCCGAAATGTTTTCAGATGCAGTGCTGTCAGACCTCAAATAATGTAAAAAAAACAAAACAAAAAAACATGTTTGTATTGTGGAAACTACTGTATATTTTTTCAACGCAGAAAGAGTTCAAATGATAACAGGCTAACAGTGCAGTAGTCTGTTCATTTTTATACAGCTGCATGTTTTGATGAAATTTTACCCACCTGTTATTTCTTCAGGGGGGTTGAAGGAAGAATCTCCTTGCATGTCACAGGTTGAAACTTTAACACAGGCAGTGGACTGTGGTACAGAGAGGTCTAGTAGAACTAGCTAGCTGCTAGCTTAGCAACTGTCCAGTAGCATGTTGTTCAGCTGCGGGAGGTTAGCTGCGGGAGGTTGTTCTCTGTTTTGTCTGTTTCCCATATCCAAGATGTAATGTAGGAACGTAATCCACGGAGTTTTGCCATGCCAGATAAAAAAAATGCTGATTACACACGTTGTTGCTTTGTGTCGGGGTGAAGTCCTGCCGGCGAAGCGCTTTAAGCCACATCTTCCTTCTTTTAGTCGCTTTACTCAACTTTCCTAGAGGGACTTGGTAAAACGAACAAGTCTCACCTTCTTCTTTTACTGGTTTACGTTGCCTCGAACAATTATAAACACAATAAAAGTCATATTTCCCCACCGCAACCGTTGGCAGTAATGAAAACACTCCAGTAGTGTAGCTGCGTTAGCCCCAGCTTCCGGTAAATTCTAGAAAAATGCGAGTGCGCATGCGCAATGACGTCAACTGGTAAAAGGTCTATTGTGCATCATCTTTTAGGATTTCTGTGACTTTCCACAAACGTAAAATGCAGGGAAGATATTATTTGTAGTTTACAGTTCCCTTATCAGTCAGGTTCACTCGGTGCAACACATTAGCTATGGGAATTGCGCTGCCGCGCTGTTCACCTGAAGCAATACAATCACGCCTTGGACAAGTGGATGTCAGCGTCACCACAGAGGCCCCACCCTCTTGGTACAAAGAAGCATGTGCCCATCTTAATTCCTCTTTTTGCCCTTCACCTCGCTTACACCTGAACTTCGTGGGACTCTCTGTAGCTACATCGCTCGACCGGAGGTGAGCTCGCTCCCTACACTGAGCGTACAGAGAAATTTCCTGCGTGTTGCTGGGCTAGCGAAAGCTAGTCCAGCCTCTTTTATTTAACCTCAAGGTTTTTTCTTCTCTCTTCGCAGCTGCTTCGCTCAACGGCGCTAACTGCGTCACACCGCTACCCTGCTAACGAGTTAGCAGGCTAGCCAGCGGAAGCGACGCGACGAAGAAGACGTCTCCGGACCACGTTAGCATTGCTAATGAGCTCGACTCTTCTCAGCCATTGCTCCAGAGAAGGGAAAGCAAAAACCCCAAAATTCTAAGAAGACCAGCAGTCCAACGAGCCCCAACTCCCGGGCCTGCCCCAGCAGCTGTGGCTACTCCCTTTCAGCAACAGACACCCACAAGGCCTGTCCCATCTGCCTGGGGATGTTGCACGCTAAGACAGGGCTGGAATCCCCTGAGTCCTGCCCTCAAGCTGACTGGGGGGACAGTATGGACATGGCGGCCCCCGTCGGGGACTCCACTGCCGAGTTTGACACGAGAAGCCTGTTACGAGCAGATGAGCTCTCGCTAACAGCCTCGGGTGAGATTTAAGATGACTAAGCTGAGAGCGAGGATGAAGGGGAGGAAGAAGACTTCTCCCAGAACCCGACATCAACTCAGCCAGAGACGAATGTCTCAATCCCCGCTATGTTCGACTTGTGTCACAGAGCGGAGGACATGCTGCGGATCAGCTGGCCAGAACCCCAACCTCGCCAACAGGTAACGAGGTTGGCGAGGAATTATTTCTATGCAAAACAACAGTCGGCCACGAGACACAGGATGCCGATTTTTCCGGATTTCCTGAAGGAGCTCACTCGCACCTGGGCTGAACCCAGGGCTCCCATGCTGCTGCCGCTCTCCCAGTTCCTCGACGTTGCCGGAATGGAGACAGCAGGAATTGCCAACATACCACAGATGGAGGACACGCTGGTGGATCACCTGGTCCCCAGGACATTGGGTACAAAGCCGACTCTGCCCAGCAAGGCCTGCCGCGCCTCGGCCTCCTAGCTCGAAAAGTGTTACCAAGCTCAGGGCCTTGCGGTCCGCGCCATGAATGCCACGGCCATGATGCAAGCCTACTTGGCAGAGAAACTGTAGGAGCTCCAGGTAATGACAAACAAACAGGCTGCGACAGACATCCTGGAGGAAGCCCGCAAGGCGACTGAGTTCGTCCAGCGGATGATGGGGACAACGGCCATCGCTCAGGGGAGATGCATGGCCGAAGTGGTCATCGTCCAGCGCCACCTGTGGCTGACTCTGACAGACCTGTTGGAGGGCCAGCGGTTCCCATTCCTCCACCACCCGATCGAGCCGACGGGACTCTTCGGGGGGGGGGGCTCTGGAGCGTATCCAGAGCAAGCTGGAGCAAAGACAAAAACAGGCCAAGGCCCTACGCGAGAGGATGCCGAGAAAAACTTTTGCATCCCCCAGAGACACCAGCGGGAGCAGACCCGTGCAGCCACGACACCGCTCAGTCACACTCCGTCCCCCGCAAAAAAGACCAGCTTACGATGGGGAGCAGGGGCAGAGACCCGTAGCAGGGCCATCTCAGGCTGGCCAGTCCTGGACCAGGAACAGGTTCGTTCCTCGCCAAGCGGTTCCGGCAAGAACCTCCTCGGCAAACCGGGATAGAAGGCAAAAGTTGGCCTGACGAAACGGGACCACTTCACAGTTTTGCAGGTTTGTCCGCCCATGTGGTACGGGAACCAAGACTTTTAAACCCAGACTTTATATGTAAAAAGCTACAAAAAGCTGGTGACATTTGTGTGTACATAAAACAAAACGTTTCTGCTATGTGTGTAAATAAGACGCATTTTTGTTCTTCAAAACACGAAAATAAAGTACTAAATGCACAAAATGCCCTGGTTCTTGACTCAATAAAATAAAATAAAAACACAACAGCACAATTTTTGTGGAAACAGTCACAATGAAGGGAGAGGGCAATCACCCCTCCTCCTTCGTGAAGCACAAGGTGTGAGGTCAGTGTATGAGCCTCAGTGGGACGTCTGGGGTCTGTCTGGAGCAGACAGACTTCATGGCATCCGCTGATGGACAGGTTAGCACATCTGGGGCCATGCGGGGGAGGCAAATGCTCCCCCTCTCGCACCCACGATGCACACACAACCCACAATAAACATGCTTCACAGGCTCACAGCGCACGCGCAGGCCTGGAGGTCGTGTCACCTGAACACCTGGGTCATGACAACAGTGTGTCGAGGCCTCTGGCTGCAGTTCCACAAGAGGCCGCCCCCGTACACGGGGGTGCTGCAGTCAAACATAAACCCAGACCGTGCACACGTCTTAAAAGAGGAAATATCAACAATGCTGCAAAAAGGAGTGATAAATGTTGTTCCAAAACACAATATGCACACCGGTCACTACAACAAATATTTTCTCGTGCCCAAACGGGACCAGAGCTTGAGACCGATTCTGGATCTCAGAGCACTGAACAGGAGAATAAAAACTTACAAATTCAAAATGCTAACTCTGAGACGGTGATCCAGTCTGTGAGACCAGGGGATCACACATGCACAATGGATTTGAAAGATGCTTTTTTCCATGTGAGCATTTGGAGGAAGCACAGAAAATATCTTCGCTTTACATTCGAAGGAAAAGCTTACGAATTCCTGGCTTTACCTTTCGGGTCAAGGGGTCAGAATTATGAATTACCTTGACGATCTGTTGATTCTGGTCGGGAGCAGAACACAAGCTCATCTGCACTCACGGATGGTGATGGCGTACCTGGAGGCTCTGGGCTTCGTCATAAATCTGCATAAAAGCGATTTGACTCCATCACAGATTACCGTATTTCTGGGTGTACATGTCAATACCATTTTGTACAGAGCACGGCTTTCATAGGAACGGGTCTTATCCATCCGTCTCTGCCTGGCACACTTTCAGCTGAACCAGAGAGTGTCTCTGAAGCTCTGCCAGCGCCTTCTGGGTTTGCTGGCAGCAGCCATCCCCTACGTGCCTCAAGCATTATTAAAAATGCACGCTCTGCAGATATGGCTAAACAAACAAATGCATCCTGCCTCCCTCAGGCGGGCAGGGAAGATATTGATCAGCCCAGAGTGCATGTCAGCCCTGGAACCCTGGAGGGATCCTTCTGTGTTCACGACAGGCGTCCCACTAGGACGAGTACTGTCTCGTGTGGTGATCACAACAGATGCTTCAAAGAGAGGTTGGGGAGCATTTTGCAGAAACCAGAATGCCCAAGGGCTCTGGAAACAACCGGAAGCGAGACTCCGCATCAACTTCCTGGAATTGAAGGCTGTCTTTCTGGTTGTGAAGCACTTTTACAAAAAGGGACTGATTACAAAACAACATGTCCTGATAAAATCGGACAACAGAACTACAGGCTGTGTCTCAATTCAGGGGCTGCATCCTCATGAGTGCGCATTTGTCGGCCGCATACGTCACTGCCCCGCGCGGAGGACTGTCCCAATTCGAAGACTCCTCCTCATGCGGCCGAGGAATGCGGCCTACTTCCTGCCAAAATCGAAGGATGCATTCGTGAATCCTTCAAGACGGAGGCTATCCCAGAATTCATAGCGCCAGCAGAGATTTCGCGGGGGGGGGGACTTTCTGCGTGCAGGGTCGGACTGCTGCGTGTTGTTGAGTCATCAGCTCGTTTTAACAACAACCTCAGCGCGAATATTCATTCAACCTTTATTTAGTCATCTCAAACAACCTCAGCTCGAATATATCTCATTAAAATTTTACTACAGAAACGACAAAAAAAAAATGTGTGAGCTGAATATACAGTATATTAGTGTTTCTGAGTTTACTGTTTTTGAAGAACTGATTACAAATCAGATTATTTTACACGTGCGTAGCAAGGATTTTCTGAGGGGCAATCTTTTAAAACCCAGAGTGGACCTCCAAAACGCAAGTTGTCCATTAGCTCAGTTGGTAAATCAACTTGCGATTGGTGCAGAGATGCTTTTCTCGAAGCTGGTTCGAATCTCACTCGGTACGGTTAAAACTTATTTTACGTTTGTCTTTTATTGGATAAAAAAAAAGAAGGAGTTTCACAAACTCCTTCCTTTTAATCTCAGTCCTCATTTTTTTATCCAATAAAAGACAAACGTAAAATAAGTTTTAACCGTACCGAGTGAGATTCGAACCAGCTTCGAGAAAAGCATCTCTGCACCAATCGCAAGTTGATTTACCAACTGAGCTAATGGACAACTTGCGTTTCAGAGGTCCACTCTGGGTTTTAACAGATCGCCCCTTATAAGCTGATTTGTAATCAGTTCTTAACAAACAGTAAACTCAGAAACACTAATATATATACATGTATTCAGCTAACTAATATATTTTAGCGGCGTCCCTTCTCTTTCCACACACACCAAGCGGCACACAAGAACTTCCCACCCACTTCAAGAGAACGCCCCACCCACTTCAAGGCCGGCAAACCTGAAGGCTAGACCGTCCCATTTCAGCAGTTTCGCTCAGCCCACCCGGTCTTGTGAGTGCGTGGCCTACTCGGCCCAGCTAGGCTGGGTCCTCATGAGGATGCAGCCCCTGAATTGAGACACAGCCACAGTGTCCTTTATCAACAGAGAAGGGGGGATGTTGTGTTCAGAAATCACAGTGTTCGGTGTGTTTGTTGGGCCTGTAAGGTTGTGCACTGTTTGTGACATGTTACTGTGCCTTTAAGAGATGCTTTACGGCATGGGTAAATGTGAGGGTGGGGGGTGTTTTGGTTCAGTAAAGTTTGGTGCAACGAAACGACATGGTGTGGTCATTGAGTCTCCGCGGACGTTACATTTTGGCAGACGAGGATGTCCGAACTCGTGTTACCACCACCGCCACCTTTCCTGCCTGTCCCCGGCGACCCAGCTGTCCCGTGGGACAGATGGCTGAGGGCGTTCGAGGATTACTTGCTGGCTTCGGGACACACTGACCTGGCGCAAGCAAGAAAGTGCGCGCTCCTCCGTCATTGTCTGGGCTGGGAGGGTCAGAGAATCTTCGCCCCGCTAACATTAGCGGACAATAAATACGCCACGGCTGCAGCCGCACTGAAAGCTCATTTCAGCTCCGGACGGAGCTGGCACATGCACCACATCAAGTTTCGTCAGAAGCCGCAGTGACTGGGTGAGTCTGTCGCCCATTACGTCTCAGCATTACGAGAGCTGGCTAGACTCTGTGACTTTGGGGCGCTGGAAGATGGACTTATAGTTGATCAGCTGATAGAAAAAACATTGTGTAACCAACTGAGGGAGAGACTTTTACTAGAACTAGACTCCATGATGCTGGCGGACGCTCTGGTTATTGGAAAGCAGTTTGAAACAGCACTAACAGAGGCGCGAAAATTCTGCCGTGCGGCGCACGAACCGGTGACGTCATCAACACCGGCCGTTCATCACAGAGGCTGTGGAGGTGGCTGACGGGCTTAGTGGCAGCTTGGATGTACAGAAAGTGGACAGGGGGCCCAGTAGGAGTGGGGCCAAGAGCTGTGGTAACTGTGGCTCCACTAACCATGCAACTAGAGACCAGTCATGTCTTGTCCATGGGAAACTTTGTCTTAAATGCAATTAACTGAATCATTTTGCACGTTGCTGCCGCTCCTCTTCAGCTCGCCAGGATAATACTGTAGTCCCCATTAACACTGTACAGACTCTGCAGCCATCATTCAAGCTCTGCACATGTCGCGTGGGCGTAGCTCTTGTCCCGCTCCTCGTGGACACAGGGGCCAAAGTCTCAATTTTAAATAAAAGCACATATGACCGTTTTTTCAGCCGTACACCCCTGGAAGCAGCCACTACACCCCTGTTGGGCTACGGTCACTCTCCCATCGACACTCTGGGTGTGGTCCGCCTCCCTGTCCAGTATGGTCAGCAAATTACGCCTGACGCCAAGTTCTGCATCACCCGGAAGGGAGCTAACATTATGGGCCTAGACTTGTTCCTCGCCCTGGGCTTTGCTGTGAGGGATGCTAAGGGCCAGCATGTCCTGCAAGTCGCCACCTCCTGGCCCGACCGCTATCCACAACTGTTCAACGGACTAGGCCGCATGACAAGGTTTGTCCATCAGCCTACGGTGGACCGGTCGGTCCGTCCTGTTATCCAGTCTCTTCTGCGCATTCCATTGGCTCTCCGTGATGCTGTAGAGGCTGAGCTGCGTCGCCTGGTGGAGGAGGACATCATAGAGCCTGTCAATGCCTCACCGTGGGTATCAAACCTGGTGATAGCCAAGAAAAAGGGGGGTGGACTGCGACTTTGTGTGGACTGCGACTCTGTGTGGATCTCACTGATGTGAACAAAGCCATCATACCTGACAAGTATCCTCTACCCACAGCTGAGGAACTCACCAGCCATTTTCACGGCTCCACAGTCTTCAGCAAGATGGACCTACGGCATGGCTACCTGTAGTTCCCCTAGCACCAGAAAGTATGGACCTCACAACGTTTGTCACGCATGTGGGAGTTTTCAGATTTAAACGCATGGCGTTTGGTCTTTCATCGGCCCCGAGTTGTTTCCAAAAGATAATGACACCAATATTGGCTGGTATCCAAGGCGTCTCCATCTACCTGGACGACGTGGTGGTGCATGTACCATCTACTACACTGCATGATGCTCGCCTAGAGCAGGTCTTTCAGCATTTTCAACAACATGGGGTCACGCTGAACCCTCAGAAGTGCATGTTTGGGGCTGACAATGTTGAGTTTCTGGGTTTCAGGCTCTCGAAAGACGGCATTGCCCCAATTTTGTCCCACACTGAAGCCATCCTGTCCCTGCCGGACCCGCAATCACCATCCCAGCTGTCTTCCTTCCTGGGAATGGCGGCCTACTACCTCAGATTCATGCCACACTACTCGGACTCGACGGCCCCTCTGCGCCGGTTGCTCCGGAAGGACATCACGTGGGACTGGACACCAGCATGCCACGACGCTGTGCAGATCATCAAACAACAGCTCACGTCCCCACCCACGCTAACTCATTTCAGCTTGACCGCTCCCACCTTGGTCACCTGTGACGCTTCTGGGGTGGCGCTAGGTGCTGTGCTCTCCCAGATTCATGACGGGGTGGAACGCCCTGTCGCTTTTGCCTCGCGTGCGCTTACTCCAGCAGAGCAGAAATATTCTGTGGGGGAGCGGGAGGCCCTAGCCTGCCTGTGGGCATGTGAACGCTGGCATGTCTATCTCTATGGCAGACCGTTCACCATCCGTAAAGACCACCAGGCGCTAACAGCACTGTTGGCGACCCAAGGCTCTGGGCACAGGCCCATGAGACTGTTACGGTGGGCTGGCAGGCTAAATCAGTACAATTTCAGCCTGGAGTTTATGCCTGGGCGGGCCAACACGGTGGCCGATCTCCTGTCAAGAGCTATGTCAGTGACGAAGGAGACAGAGCAACACCAGACACAGAGAACGATGAAGATTGGGTTCAATCAAGTCCTACATGGACCCCTCAGTTCAACAGTTACCCTGACAGAGCTGCAACAGGCCTCAGCTGCAGATGATACACTCATAGTACTCCGTACCTATGTGCAGGATGGCTGGCCTGCCAAAAGTGGATGACAGGGTGCTTCCCTACTACCGTTTCCGCAACAAACTCTCCTGCTGGGGGGCAGTGTGCCTTGCTCGTGGTCACCGGGCAGTCATTCCAGAAATCCTCAGGGCCAGAGTACTGCATATGGCGCATGAGGGGCACCTGGGGGTGGTCAAGGTGAAGTAACGCTGCCGTGATACAGTGTGGTGGCCCTGTATAGACTCTGATGTTGAGGAGCTGGTGCGTAACTACGCTTGCTGCCTTTTGAGTTGGAAAACTGGCCAGCCTGCCACAGCCCCTCTCACCCCGACCCCTTGGCCACCTTCACCTTGGGAACATATTCAGGTCGACATCTGTGGGGAACTTCATGGGGCACCTGCTCACGCCCGCTACCTGCTGGTTGTTCATGATCTTCACTCGAAGTGGCCTGAGGTTTGCCAACTGAGCTCCATCACTGCACACACCATCATAGACTGCCTGGACAACCTGTTTGGACGCTGGGGCCTTCCCAGTGTTGTTACAACGGATAATGGGGCCCAGTTCACCTCAGCAGAGTTCACAGAGTTCCTCACACTACGCTCCATCAGGCACATCAGGACAGCAGTTTATCACCCAGAGAGCAATGGTGGTGTGGAACGACTCAATAAAACTCTCAAAAATGGACTCAGAGCCTGTCTGGAGGAGGGGAGAACCTTCAGCGACGCTCTCAACCAAACCCTCTTGACCATCCGGGCATCCAAGCATTCCACCACAGGAGTTTCACCGGCGATGTTAATGATCGGGCGCGAACTGAAGCAACCCCTGGACTGTCTGAGAGCTGAGCCAGCTCCTGCACGTGGGAGCCCAGAGCTCCAGAAAGCCAGAGCTCAGGTGAAGGGTTCGCAGGCCCGGATGAAAGAGAGGTTTGATGCCACGCACCGAGTGCAGACCCCCTCACTGGCTGCAGGGGATTGGGTCAGGATCAAACGGCTTCATCGGAGAAATAAACTGAAATCATTCTGGTCAGAGCCACTGCGGGTGATTAAGCAATTGGGGCCGGCCACATACAGACTGGAAAATGGGAGTCGTTGGCACGCAAATCGTCTGCACAGGGTCATCGCCCCACCAGCATCTGCTTCACCGCTGGCCCCAGCAACGGCGCTGGGTTGGTAGCCTAGGCCAATGACTTATCGGGTGGGGGATACTCCACCAGCTTTGCCCGACTCCACTCAACAGCCAGCACGGCCCCAGAGACTGAGGGTCCCACCTGTCTGGCTTGAGGACTATGTGACAGGGTGATTGTGTTACTGAAGAAATGTTAATCTGTGTTTTATTGAGCCCAGTTTAATTTGTTAATCTTTGCAAAGTATTATGTTTTCAATGGGGTGAAGGGGGGAAATGTTGTGTTCAGAAATCACAGTGTTCGGTGTGTTTGTTAAGCCTGTAAGTTTGTGCACTGTTTGTGACATGTTACTGTGCCTTTAAGAGATACTTTACGGCATGGGTAAATGTGAGGGTAGGGGGTGTTTTGGTTCAGTAAAGTTTGGTGCAACGAAGCGACACGGTGTGGTCATTGAGTCTCCGCGGACGTTACAGGGGACAAGGTCCCGACCCCTCCTCGGCCTGATACACAAGCTGCTCACGTGGTGCAACCCCCGGATATTGTCACTGAGAGCAACACACATCCCGGGTGAGCTAAACCACGGGGCAGACGCCCTCTCAAGAGGACCATTGCTAGCCTCAGAGTGGAGACTGAATCCACGCATCGTGGACCAGATCGGGACATGATACAGGCGGGCATAGGTAGATCTGTTCGCCTGCAAAGCCAGCACGCATTGCGGCCTGTATTTTTCACTGAAAGAAACAGACGCTCCGCTGGGAACAGACGCTCTGGCCCACAGCTGGCCAGCAGGGGTGCTATATTATGCGTTCCCCCCGTCCCTCTGATTCAGGTGACGCTGGAACGTGTACGCAGGGGAGCTCTTTCCCTGATACTCATAGCCCCCAGGTGGCCACAGAAACCGTGGTTCCCAGAAATGATGTCACTGTTGTCAGGGACACCATGGCAGCTGCCCCCCCACAGGGACCTGCTGACTCAGGCTCACGGGCAGCTCCTTCACCCACGTCCAGAACTGTGGCAACTCTCAGCCTGGCCGCTGAGAGGAACAGGCTGATGGCCTCCGGCCTCCCGGTAGTAATGTCATAAACAATACAAGGAGCTAGAGCCCAGTCAACTCAGACTCTCTACGCTCGAAAATGGCGTGTTTTTGAGGCCTGGTGTCTGGAAAGGAATATTATCTCATATTCCTGTGACCTGGTCCAGTTCCTCACCTTTTTACAAGACCTACTAGAAAAAGGCAGCTCATTTTCCACAATTAAAGTGTTTTTGTCAGCCATCTCGGCGTGCCACGAAGGCTGGGGAGGTAAAACACCCGGTGCCCACCCTCTCATGATACATTTCATGAAGGGCGTACTGAGGAAAAGGCTCCCCAGAAGGACTCTGGCCCCAGTCTGGGACCTTCAGTCAGTCCTGGATGCTTTGTGTGAGCCCCCATTTAAGCCTCTCAGCAGTTTTAAGATAGACTTGTGATCTTATAAAACTGCTTTGCTCTTGGCTCTTTGCTCAGCTAAACGTGTGGGTGACCTCCACGCTTTATCTGTGCACCCAATGTGTACCAGATTTGCCTCTGACAAGTCAAAGGTCACCCTACGTCCTAACCCCCCTATATGTCCCAAAGGTTCCAACTCTAAATCCCAGAAGTCTGGACTTTGAGCTCTCTGCATTTCCTCCCCACCTTGTCCTCACTGAGGAGCAGAGGAGGTTGAATTCACTCTGCCCTGTCAGGACTTTGAGTGTTTACATCAACAGAACTGTCAGTTGGAGGAAAACAAACCAACTGTTTGTATGTTTTGCCAATCCTGCTGCTGGCAGAGCCCTTTCAAAGCAGCGCCTCTCACACTGGGTGACTAAGGCCATAAAAAGGGTGTACAACAGCAAAGGTCAACAGGTGCCCTCTGGGGTACACACCCATTCCACTCTAGGCCTGGCAGCCTCATGGGCTCTGTTTAAGGGTGTTCCAGTGGCAGACATTTGTGCTGTTGCAAACTAGAGTTCCACAAACACGTTTGCAAAACACTACAGTTTGGATGTCACTGCCTGTGACGTCACTCAGGCTGTGCTCTCTAACACACAGTAGAGATCAGCCAAAATGCCTAAAGTATAAAGGCAGAAGTTCTCACAAGCATGCATTTTACAGAGCATTTCAAGGGCGTGAATGAATTACGTTCCCATAGCTAATGTGTTGCACCGAGTGAACCTGACTGATAAGGGAACTGAAAGTTATGCACCATAACTCATGTTCCCTGAAGGAAGGGAACGAGGTGCAACACAGTTTGCCCTTTTCAATGCCCAAGCTCGTGAAGTGCACTTGGAGGAATTAAGATGGGCGCACGCGTCTTTGTACCAAGAGGGCGGGGCCTCTGTGGTGACGCTGATGCCCACCTGCCTTGTCCAAGGTGTGATTGTATTACTTCAGGTGAACCGTGCGGCGGCGCAATTCCCATAGCTAATGTGTTGTACCTTGTTCCCTTCCTTCAGGGAACATGAGTTATGGTGCATAACTTTCAGGTTTTATTAAGTCATGTGGTGTTAGAGTGTTCTACATGTCAATACATCATCGGGTGTTGTCAGAGTTACAGGGTTCTGTAAAATCACTCAAAACAATACAGCAATTACTGATATTAGAAAATATAATTTGTGTTTTTCAATACTTGTGTTTTTTTAAATGCATGTATTTTGAATACTAAATTATTTTCAAAAGTAAGTACAGGTAGTCCCCGGACGGTCTCGACTTACGATGATTTGACTTTACGAACGCCTCCCATTGAAAATCATTGTTTCAAGTTACGTGGTTTATGCGCCTTTACACCAGAAAATACGGTACCGAAACGAAACATACAGGAGAAACTAAACTTACAGGGGAGGGAGGGGGGAGCTTTACGTGCTGGAAACTTGAGACCTCAGGCAGAACGGAGCAGAGGAGGAGGTCAGGAGGGGCTAATATGCTAAATATGCTAACTCTGGACTGCTGGACCGCACGTGGAAATACAGGAGACCTTATTGTTTTGAGCGGAGGGACAGCTGAGCAACGAGCTAACATGCTAACAGACGTTGCTGTAAACGCTGTGAAGCTGCAGGAAGCTCACCAGCTCCCAGTAAGAAATTAACTTTTTTTTCCCCCTTCATTATGGCTTTGAATGTATGTGTTTTTTGATAATTATGTAGGGTAATGTGTTAGGATAGGCGAAGTGCTTGGTAAAAATACAGTACTGTATGTATGAGGGGCCGTTTGGACGTATGAGGGGCCGTTTGGATGTATGAGGGGCCGTTTGGATGTATTTTCCGACTTACGACGATTTCCGTCTTACGAACGGGCGTAGGAACGGAACTCCGTTGTAACTCGGGGACCACCTACTTCAGTATTTTAATTTGAGTAAACTTTTGATTGAGCAACTTTTACTTGTAGCTGAGTACATTTGACCATGGATATCAGTACTTTTACTTAAGTACTAGTACTTAGTCCACCACTGCCTCCAGTGGAGGACTATACTGTACAGTAGTTCTCTTAGAGTCATGGTCACAAGTGAGGAAAGGAGGGAGAGTTATTGTAGATTGACAACTGGATTAGAGCAGCATCCAGCGATGTGGACAGTCAACATATCAGTTGTGAGCCAAGCCAGACGAACCTCTTGAATTACCAGTGTAAATCTCACATATGGTCACAAGCTTTGGGTAGTGACCAAAACAACAATATCACAAATACAGGAGGCTGAAATGAGTTTCCACTGAAAAAAAAAAAAAGAACACATTATTAACCAGACAAATCCAATTTAGATCAGGTCTCTTTTGGAAGAACATGCAAACTCCATACAGGCGAATGAACTCTAGACCTTCTTGTTGTGAGACAACAGTGCTAACCATCAGGATGTTGTGCTGCCAAAACATAAAAAATATATTTTTGGCTTCTGTGTTTGGTCACATCATTAAAGCTCTAACGTTCACAAAGATAAAAATATAATCTTTTTTTTTTTTCCATGTTGTTTCAACAGAGAGGCGTCATACATGCAATGTTGGTTTATTTAAACCAAGCTTCTTGCACTGTGGCCTAAGTTCGGATCCGGCTGCCACTGGTGTGATCCCAGCTTGACCTGCTCTGTTCACAACCACTGCAGCCTGGTCTTTGAGGTGAAGCAGCAAACACCAGAGTCCCTCTACAACCATCCGTCAGTGTTTTCGCTCTGAACTCCCCATGACCTTCCCCTTTACTTTGAAAGTCTTCAGCTGTGTGGACTTTGGCATCTTAGTTTCCACCTTAAAGAGACAGGACTTTGTTATGTTTTGTATGAACATTAGTGGGAAGAGTTCCTCTTTTAGCACCTCACAGGTATTTGAGCAGACCAGAAGAGACTGCACAAGCAGGGTAAGAAGGAAAAAGAGAGTGGAAATCTTTATGTTTGTTGAATGGCCCTTTTAATTCCCTCTCCTTACAGAAGGCTATGGCAGCCTGGAGGAGGGTCAGGACACCAGTTGGCATGAATAGACACATTTTTGTCTCGTCTCCAACTTTCTCTGCTCTGTGCCTCCACTGACTGTAACATCTCATTTTTTCCCCCCAAGCTGGAAGTCTCAACAGCCATTCTCTTGTCATTGGAAGGCAGCAGGCAGCTCTCTGTCTCTTCACTCACAGATGAATAGAAAACATTTTGCCAAAAGCCTCAAATTCACCAAGCTGTTTTCGATTGCATATAAAACACAGAATTTGAGAACATGTTTGAAAATGACAGGCTGATTGGCTGTGGTCATTTCAGACTGTGTGGGCCTCATTTTTTCCCCGTGTTTCATCAGTGGGTGCATTCATCCATTCAGGATAGATTGAAGCAGTAGCCTTTAATAAAGTCACTAGGCTTGAAAATATATGAATAAAATGACATGCACTGCCTTGGATGGATCAAATTGACTTATCCTGGTAATAGCCCAAGGATAATGTGTGCACGTACGTGAGCAAGAGACAGTGTGTCTGTGGAGAAAGACAGGAAACGAGGAAAAGAGCAGAAACCAAGATGGATATAGTAGTAAGGCAAAGGCAAGAAAGAATATCAGAGAAATAAAACAAACTTGACCTGAGGGGACAAAATTAAATGAAAACCTGCAGCTGGACACACGACTTTGAATCTTATTTGTATCGGTGAAAGTGACCCATCCCAGCTACAACCATTATAAAGGATGCTGGGAAGGAGAAAAACAAAGCCATTAAAGCAGGAAAAAAGAAGAACAAGAGTGACAAACTGGATCCTAACAAAATTAAAGTGTTAGTCAACACAAAACATAGAAATTATGAGTCCAATTTCCCCAATTTTGCAGCAATTTGATAGCACTGAGCCACTGAGGACTCTTAAATCCAATGATACTGGTGAGAAGGCATAAAGAGCTGAACAGAAGGAACGATGATGACAAAGACAGCTTCATATTTCCGTCAATTACAAGAAATAAACACTCTCAATCTCCTATCTTGCTCCCTCGTACATTCTCACTATTTTCCATCCTCATTTTGAAAAAAGAAAAAAAAAAGACAGAGGTTTTGATGGAGTGTTCATAAGCCACGATAATGACAGTCCCAAGCGATGGCTGTACAAGGAGACACATGTCTGTTCTCAGCTCTTCAAATGTCCAGCTTAAGCTCCTGCTATGTGTGAATAAAGACGACAGGAAGTGGCAGTTTGGCAGCTCCAACCAGGAGTGTCACTCTCAATTGCGTCCCCTGCCAGCTTCAGACACATCGCGCGGCCAAAGAGGTCACGGGCCTGACTCCTCTTTCCTCCCTGTTTTTCCTTTTCTCCCATCTTTCATCTGTTTTTCAGGACGTTCATTTTCAATGCCACCTAGACAAAGCTCAACAGTCAAGGAAGAAGACAGAATGATGTGCAGAAAACACAAACCAGAGCGACGGCGGCCCTTTTTCTGAACGCTCCAATAAAACATGAGGCTTGTCTTGTCAGATTATCCTGACACCATGTGTCAAAATCTCTGCCACGTCTTCATGAAGCAGAGTAGCAGATGTCCTGAGCTTGCTTTCTTCCGCTGAACAGAACTGTCAAGATTTCCACTTGAAGGGCACAGAAGACACCAGAGAAGTAACAAATGAGCAGACAGGAGTCTCATTTTTTACTTATGGGAATGAAAGTTCCAGCATTGTGAGAAACGACTCTCATTTCAATGAAATACATCTTGTTTGTTTTGTGAACAATGCATAGATCACAACCTGTATACAGCTGTTAACCAATTGTTTACAACTGCATTAATGCAAAAAAAAAAAAAAAGATCCAAAAAACTTAAATACATAAATAAAATCATGTTGATTTTCAGCTAAGCATAATTAAAAACTGTATTCAAATGTACAATTTTCAATGTCCAAAAAGGATAAAATTGTATTTTAATTACAGAATAATAGCAGAGGAAGCTTTCTTTAAATAAGTTTTAGGTTAGGGTTTCTGAACCCACTTTCTAGAATTATCATCAATCTGCCATTTTTTCTTTTTTAAACTAATTAAACACTGGATAATGTGCATTTAGTGGATTTTAGCTGATGTGCTTCTTCAGTTATGTAAACTTGTTTGACAGTTATTGTTAACAGCAAAGCTACAAAATAAACCTGGAGGCAGCCATGATTTTCCCACTTTGTATATAAAACCTGGAAAGGATGAAACTAAAAATAATGTGACTTTAGAGATACAAGTTCCCACTTGAGACATAAGAAACTAAATTAGATTTTCTCGAGGTTTGTTTGCTCTGTTCTGTTCTTCTTGATTTCAATGACACTTTTCCCCAGCGAGAAGCTGGACAAAATTCAGTAGTGTTCAGCAAAAACTTTACAAAATACTGTAAAGAGCAGTGCAATTTTAGATTGAAACACCATGGCTGGTGCAAGTAATAATGCATATTAAAATTAGCACAGTATGGCAAAAAAAAAATTATAATACACAACAAAAACACAAACGCAATATGTCAAACTTTAGTCAAATGTTAAAGTTCATGCTCAATAATCCACATAAAAAAATCCAACAAAGTTCAGTCAGGTCATTTCTGTTTTATTTTTTTATTTTTTAGACTTCTCGTCCTTCATCCAAAGGACTTCATCAGTCTGAGGAGCCACAACAAACTGGAGTCTACCCTCTCCCCCATTGACTCTTCTGAGGCAACCATAGTCAAAGTGACTCAAAACATAAAAGTCCATGCTAAATAATCCACATAAAAAATTCAATAATCCCATTTTTTACCTGGATCATTGAGCATGAACTTTGATGTTTTGAACCACTTTGGTTATGGCTGCCTCAGAAGAGTCGATGGGGGAGAGGACGGGCCCCAGAAACCATCTTATCATCAGCAAACTGGTTGGTCCACTATGTGAGTGTGCTGCTTGTGGGACTCCGTTTGTCATGGCTCTTCGAACTGATGAAGTCCTTTGGATGAAGGACGAAATGTAAAAAAATTAATAAAAAATTAACTGTCCAGATGACCTGACTGAACTTAGTTGGGTTTAGTCAAATGCCACTGAAGAGGTGGGTCATCAACAGGAATTAATTTTTTTCTAAAAAGAGCAGTTTTCTATTGTTCACACTAGGAACAGCAACCTAAAGGCACAATCAACTCTCATCTCGTGTTTGGATATTTGACATATCTAAGTTTTTATTTCACCTCAGTGTTAGGATGAAGTTATTATCTAGTAAAACACCTAGGATGGGGCCAAATCATCCCTAGAAACAAATTAAATCTTAAAATCCGTGCTGTAACGGACAGGAAGCCAGTGGAGAAAAGCCAGCAGTGGTGTTAAATGTTTGAGTTTTCTTGCTGGTGTTAAAAGGCAAACAGCAGCGTTTGCACCAGCTGCAGACAATAGGAGAAAACTGATCCGTGCCCTCATACAAGGAACTACAACTATTTAAATGGATTTACTGTTAAAATGTGTTTTGAATGTTTTAGAAATGCCTTTGCTTTACAATTTTGCTGCAACAGAAAAAAAAAAAAAAAAAAAAATCTAATGGCCCCGGAGTGCAGCTTGAGTCGTTTCTTTTTTAACATTGAGATGCAGACAAATAAGTCATGGAAAACTCACAACGGATTTGAATTTCCAAACCCATTTTCTTAAGGTTGATTGGTAACTCTAAACCACATATGTCAAAGTCCCAGCCCGCGGGCCAAATCTGGCCCGCAAATTAATTATTTATGGCCCCCTGGATGATATTTAATTACTATTAGAAACGGCCCGCAGGCCACAGCCGCCCGCTGGTGTTTTGCACGCACCAACACTACATTCCCCACAATGCAACGGTAGTAGGGGTGGGGCCGATCCGATCCGGAGTCGTGTCTCATGAACCCAGAGTAATAAGACCCGCCTCACGTCACATTCAGGAAATCCATTTCATAGTTTGCAGCCAGCTACAGCATGCGGACTGAGTGAGTAGCACTGTAGCTAACAGCTAGCCAACTTTTCATCGTAACATGTCCGCTGTGTGGAAGTATAGTAGCTCTGGGGCTTCAGCAGGAGAGCCACTCTCGCTGAACCGAAACAGGAAGACAGACTGCGGCCAGTCAGCTCAGTGCAGCACTTGCAATAATTTTATATTGTGCAAAGGAGGGTGGAGAAGTAAAAAAGTGTCCCGTCTTTGACACACTCCGCTGGATTATTTTCGCTTTGTCCGTGTTCGACCCTCAAAAGTAACAGAGTGGTGCTCTGCTTGACTTTTCTCTGCCTCCTTCTCCAGCTCCCATCAGGTAAATAAAACTATAAATTACGTCTCATACCAACATTAAGGCAGCTGACAAGTTATACTCCACTTAAAGTGGTAGGTCAACTCAAATGCAAACACAATGCTAACTTTCGGAATCGAGAATCGAAAGGAATCGAAACGAAGAATCAGAACCGGGATCGCTCAAATTCAAACGATGCCCAACCCTAATTATAAAACAATGTAAAATACTAAAAGCAGGAACATGTCTGTGTTGATTTATGCCAAGAACTTAGCAGATGTAAATCTATTTAATATTTTATTTAATTAATTTATTCATTCATTTAAAGCTTCAGTATGTAGCTTTAAAAAAACATATTTCTTCACTCTGCCACTATCTCTTGAAAGATTGATGTTTGACATGTAATCTCTGAAAAAAACTATATTCCTCTGGCGTCTCCCGGTGGTAATAAAAGCATTTATAAAAACCAGAGAGCGGCCCGCGGTTAACCAGCCAATAAAAACAGACTTTATAACCAGCCATTCAGCCAATAAAAACAGAGCTTCTAACTTCTCACCCCCTAACCCACGCCCCCCCCAACCCACGCCCCC
>JBBPBX010003350.1:49734-65703 GCA_038048925.1 Garcialebias charrua
ATGAATATCTAACCAGAATAATCACTGGGAAATATCACATCATGTTGCTGCTGATCTGTTCATGCTGCTTCTGATCTGTTCATGTTGCTGCTGATCTGTTCATGCTGCCTCTGATCTGTTCATGTTGCTGATGATCTGTTTCATGTTGCTGCTGACAAAAAATTGTTTCATGCTGCTGTGTTCATTCGTGTTCATCTGCTCATACAGACTCATGTTCATGCTGCTGTTTGAAGCAATGTTGTTTATGATATTAGTGTGTATTTTTAGTTGATGTCTTTCTTAGTTCATATCTTAGATCTTATTACTGTTTTTCTTTTTCATTTTATTGTTGGATGTAACTGGGACCCTGTGTACATAATCTTGTTTCATCACATGTACTTTGTACCACATGTGGTGCGGATGACAATAAAGAATATCTGACTCTGACTCTGATAGTTCAGCTGTAGCCTGGTTAAAACCAGACCCTTGTCCTTCACTTCGCTTCGTACTAGGGTCTGGGACTTCTCCCATAGACAACGATTTCTCCGGTAGATTTTTGACCGGACCAATCAGAGAACAGAAGGCGGAGTTTTGTTAGTTTAGCCTGGCGAGGTCCAGGGCAGGCTAACTATTCAGATAAATAGCTCAGAAACCACTCGGTGGATATTTTTTCTGCTACCAGTGTGTAATTATATGGCTCTAATTTACTGACTGTTGGCCTGGATGAAACATTTGAGATAAAATTCGATTTTTTATAATTTATTTTCGTAGCGCACCCGAGGCTGTTTGGAAAATGTCAAACCGAAACAATTTAAATCCAGCAGATTTGACCATTTCGTGAATTGATTTAGGAACTGTTAAGCTCAGGAACACTTCTGATATAACGTCAGCTAAGAAATATATTTTTTCTCAGCAAAGAAATAATAGTTTTTTACCTTGTTTTCTTGAAAATTCCTTCGTGGCGGCAGCCATTTTAAGCAGGGTAAACTGACGACGTCGTTCAAAACTCAGCCCCTTCTGTTCTCTGATTGGTCAGGTCAAAAATCTACTGGAGAAATCCTAGTACGAAGCGAAGTGAAGGACAAGAGTCTGGTTTTAACCAGGCTAGTTCAGCTGCATCATAACATTTAAATAATGGATTAATACTTTCATTTTCCAACTGTCGACAATGATTTAGTTTTTTTTTCTCTCCTTTACTTATTGTCAGAATTGAAGTATTTTTAATCTGCTATGTCCTTAATATTATGCATGTACTGTCAGCAGTTTGCCTGATCACTAAATCACTGGCTGCTTGTGGTCAACCGCAAAAGTGCAGAACCGACTTTAGATCAGATCTGATAGATTAATGTACAGCTAAATGATAATAGAAAGCTTGTGGCTCACTTAGCATGTTTGTTTGAAACACATTTAGGTTAACATAACTATTAGTTATTTTGAAAATCAATAAAACATGCTCAGCTTTGAAAAAACAAACAAAAAAGAAAAACGTTTTGTATGCATCTATTAATGGTGCAATCACATTGTAAAACTGTACAAATACATACATATAGCCTATACATATATAGCCAAAGGAGGAGCATATCCCAATGATGCTTCAAAAAGAGACATACCTATAGCTGCAGAGGTGTGTGAGTTGTAGGCATACTCCACTCAGGCCAGGTGATAAATCCAAGCAGAGGGGGTTATGCTCCACTATGCATCTGATAATTATCTCCAACTCTTGATTGCACCGCTCTGCTTGTCCATTAGTCTGTGGATGGTACTCTGAGGTTCAACTCGAGTAAGCCCCCAGGGCCTTACAAAAGTTACGCCAAACCTGGGCGATAAATTAGGGTCCGTGGTCCGAAACGACATCGGAAGGGATGCCGTGGATTTTGAACACATGTTGTACCATTAATTGAGCTGTCTCAAAAGCAGAAGGGAGCTTGGGTAGTGGAATGAAATGAGCGGCTTTGGAGAATCTGTTGATGATGGTGAGTATGACATTATTACCTTCAGATGGAGGAAGGCTGGTGACAAAATCCAATGATATGTGTGACCAGGGTCTGCTGGGGGTCAGTAGTGGTAGTAGGAGTCCTGCCGGGGGCTGATCACAACTTTTGAGCTTATTGGTGTAATCAGTAAATAAAAATGTTCCATAGTTTCTGTCAAAAAAGCAAGCATCTATTATAGAAGTACAGCTTGTACTTTTCCTACCTTTTTTCAGTATTTGAAAACGGTAAACTAAAGAACAAATTATCTTCTTCATTATATGCCAAGGAATAATATTTGTCTACCTTTCCCCTTGGGTGGATTTGTCATCAATGTGCGCCACAGCATAGCAGCACTGTTGAGAGGTCCGCTTCGACTCACACTTGTTTTGTTCATTGCTGTTTTTTATTTGACTTTTTGCACCTGCACTAACTACTATTATTATATGTTTCAGTGTTTCAATGTTTAGATGTTTACTGTTGCACCGAGGGACTGAGAGAAACGCAATTTCGGTCCTGTGTATGTCCTGTACAGTACATATTGCAGATCTGACAATAAAGTTGACTTTGACTTTGACTTTGACTTTATGGGTATGACCATAATGCACTTTTGGAGTTGCGATCGTCAGTGAGTGGGAACTTTGGGCCAACTTTTGGGGACTCAATGGCAGACGTTTTCCCCTGGGTCCTTGATTAACTTGGGTGACGTAAGAGGAAAACATGGATAGGGAAACAAGCTGGTACTATGTGTAGGACCCGCCATAGACACAGCAAACTCTTCCCTTGATCCTGCTTTTGGGCATTCAGTGGGAATAGACTAGATGACCTGTGTGCACGGATTTATTTGTGAGCAGGTCATGAGGAGCTGTTCACTTCAGTTCAGTTTATTTATATACAGTAGTATCCAGTCACAACAGAAGTTCTCAAGGCATTGTACAAAAAATATTTACAAACATAAAAATGTAAATTAGTAAAGTTATCTGATTGTGTTGTTGTGTCTTTGCCTTTTCAAAAACATAGCTGGAGCTGTCCATCCCCGACTGTACTATGGCTATGGTCGACTTCTTGTCAACTTCTATGTCTACCGGCTTGACAGAACTGAGTCACTTCTGTAACACCTACAGTAATGTGTTTATTGCTCGTGTACTATGTGGCGGCATCATGTGTGTTGCTGCTTTGCCATTGTGGTTCAGTTCATCTCAATGTTGCTCACTCCCTGTGCAGTCGCCTGTTGTGCAACCTGTGTGGTGTATGTTATGTGCAATATGTATTGTGCATTTAGGAAGGTTACTGCCTGTGAGATACTTGTTTGTACTGATTCATAAAACTTGCACCGTTGTATTCTATCATGATGTTTACTATATTTTCTTTGGATCTCATAGATGTGTATTTATTTTTCACTTGGTGCGTTGTTTTGTTCTTTTGTTGCATGCTTTGGTATTTCTTCTTTTTCTTTTTTTTTCTTTTTTGGGAAGTTGAGAGTCTTCTCGTCATGTGTATTTCATTGCATTTTTGACCTTGTGTTGACTTGCATATGCCACATACAGGTAGTCCCAGACTTACGACAGAGTTCCGTTCCTACGCTGCATCGTAACCCGAATTTTGACATAAGTCGGAACATACGTCCAAACTGCACCTTATACGTACAGTACTGTATTTTACCAAGCACTTAGCCTAACACAGTACCCTACATAATTATCAAAAAACACATACATTTGGGAGCCATAATGAAGGGAAAAAAGAGTTAATAATACAGGAATGATGGTGAAGTATTTTCCTCCATTCCTCCGTCCCTCCTAAGTATTCTCCATTCGTTTACGTCGTAAAACCGCCGTCCATAAAACAGCTACTTTTCAACAGCTGCTGCCTGTCCAGCTTGGTCAAAGAAGTTTTGTTTTGTTTTTTGAATGTCCAGAGGACCAGACTTAGCTTTTTTAGAGAGTAAAGGGCAGTATTTATCCTCCGCTACATTTAGAACGTAAAACCGGAAACTGCGTAACTCGGCTTTTCAAAATAAAATTTTCAATATATATATATACAGTATTTTCTGGTGTATAGGTTGCACCTGTGTATAGGTCGCACCATCCAATTATTGCCAAAGAATTGGAAAAATCCTAGATAGGTCGCACTGGTGTATAGGTCGCACCTACGTTTAGCTCTGCTGCAAATGTCTGCCACAGGAGCGCACAGCAAGGCTTTTAAGAAGATTAACACTTAAAAACAATTATTTGTTTGATAAAAATTATAGCAAATATGTGTCTGAGCTGAACTTTTCCTTAATAAATGAACGTAATTGTGAAATGAGCTGGATTTAAAAATTTGTTTCGCCGAAAGTGATAACAAGCCATATATAGGTCGCACCTGTGTATAGGTCGCAGGCCTTGAAAAAAACCATAAAAAGGTGCGACCTATACACCGGAAAATACGGTATATATATATATATATATATATATATATTATATATATTATATATATATATATATATATATATATATATATTTTTTTTTTTTAATGAGAGATGCATGTATCGTAACCACAAAACGTCATAACTCGAGGCCGTCGTAAGTCGAGGACTACCTGTAATTAATAAAATGTAAACTATCCATCCATCTATTATCTTCCATTTGATCCAAAGTCGGGTCGTGGGGGCAGCAGCTTGAGCCAGGAGGTCCAGAACTCTGTTTCCACAGCCACCTCTTCTAGCTCTTCTGGGAAGATTCCAAGGTGTTTCCAGGACAACTGAGAGGCATAGTCTCTCCATCGTGTCCTGGTTATTCCACTGGGATTCCTCCCAGTTGGACATGCCCAAAACACCTCCCTAGGGAGGCGCCATGGGAACATCCTTACCAGATGCCCAAACCACTTCAACTAGCTCCTCTCAATTTGGAGGAGCTGTGGTTCTACTCTGAGTCTCTCTCGGATTAGTGTTTTAGTGTTGGTGTAAATTTTCATACTTTTATACTACTATGCAAAAACTCAGGACAGTGTTACACTTTTACTATTTCATGCTTATGTTTATTAAATGTTTTAGTGTTTTAGTGTTTAAATGGTTACTGTTGCACCGAGGGACTGAGAGAAACGCAATTTCAATCCTGTGTATGTCCTGTACATATTGCAGTTCTGACAATAAAGTTGACTTTGACTTTGATAACTGAACTTGACTTTGATAACTGAACTTCTCATCCTATCTCTAAGGGAGAGTCCAGTTACCCTGTGGAAGAAACTCATTTTAACCACCTTGTTACGACCGGTAAAGGCCAAAACATACAAAGTGGACACTGACACAGAAAAAGAATTAAAACGATTTTTATTAAACTAAAACTAAGAGCCTCCAGGCTGGCAGGGTCCTCCCAGGCTTCTCACCAGGACTGGAGCGTCCTCTCCTGGATCAGCGTCCAAAGGAAAAGAAAATTAATAAAAAGTACAAATAAGTGTTGGACTGGTGGGCGAGGCCAAAAACAATAAAACGCCACCCAGGTTGATCCAATCCTGTACAGGACCGTCGTACCCCCCCAGGCGACGATCTACCTTACCAAAGAAGTCCCTCTAAATAAACAAAACACGAGAACTGGACTACCTGCACCCACACAGTCAAAAGTACAAACAAATGAGAAAGAGAAAAAGGTAACAGTCCCTCACTGTTGATCCCAGTTGTCCTCCTGAACAACTGCACAGACACTGCCCTCAGTGTCTCCAAAATTAACTCAAACAGGCCCCTGTGGCACAGGCCCACACCTCTTAAGTTAAACCAAAGTGGCAGCCAGCACTTAAGGTGCCTTAACCCACACAGAACTCTGCTTTAAGCAGCCAGAGTCACTTTAAGAGCTTAACCAGCTCACCTTCCACTCCCCCTGGAGCAGACTCACAAACAAGCGGAGAGGGTGGAGCTCTCCTCAATGTTTGTACATCCTACAGCTTCCCAGCTGTTAAACATCTAGTGTTTCCTACACCAGTCTCAAACAAGCTTAAAACTTGTTTCACACAACCTTAGTAAACACCAAGGTTGTCACAAGAGCACCCTTGCTCTACCTGTACTGTTTAGACAGCACAGTCATTTAAAGCCTCAGCTCAACACAAAGTGGTCAGAGTGGGTGGAGAACACTCTGAAACACACACACATGCAGCATATAACTGCTTTGAGCAAAAACTTGGGTTTTTACCTGCAACAGGATTCCAAGTAGTTCCAACAAGCACCAGCTTGCGTCCACCAACCTCAGTTGGCAATCTCAACCTCACATCAGTAAGGCTCCACAGTGTTCAGGTCTCAGCTCAGACTATTTAAAAGGCTGAAAGCAAACAGGTGTTTGACCTGAGCTAATCAAGCCTGATTAGGCTGAGTGAAAAAAATGCAGCTCAGCAGGCTGCTGGATTCAGCAGACTTGCAGCCAACCTAAACTCAAAAATGATGTTTAAAAACTCTGAACCCCCTCAGGTACATAACACCCCCACCGAAAGTTATTTTGTATGGGAGTGATGTGTATGTTAGGGGAAAACATCACACATCCACCCATACAAAAAAAAACAGAGGGTTAAAATGTAGCGGTCACATTACCTAAATGGACTAAAAACATCATTTAAAAAAACTAGTCCATCAAACCGCTAACATTTATTCTACAGTCACACTCAAAATGTTTTAAAACCAAAAAGGCGTCTCTGATCTAGCATAAATCTGACAAGCTTTTGTTTAGCTTGACAAACATATTGTCTGATGAGGTTAGTCAGGGAAGAGAGTCTTAATTTCTTTACAGATGGAGGGAAACTGTTTTCCTCCATCTCAGCACTAGACAGTGTTGGACAACTCTCTCCATTCAGCTGTAGCGACACCTTCTGGTCAACTGTAGCAGATGTAATATCAGTTATTCTGAAAATACAGGAAATAGTGTTAGACGGTGAATTATGGTCAACACAAGAGTTCACTGTTGCACACCACACAGACTTAATAAAGTCATTTCCTGACTCATTTCCAGTTTCTTTTTGAGGCCATGGTCCCACATCATTCAGCAACAGTCTGCAGTCTGCAGTGGCTGGAAGGGAACACAAAGAAACAAGAGAACTTGACATATGTGTCTTGACAGTCAGGGGAGATCTGTCCTCATTTTCTGCTCTGGACAGCATCCCTGTGTCCGCTTCAACAGCTCTGCTCTCAGCCACACTGTAAGCACAGAGACAGTTAGACACATAATCATGTGCATTGTGCTCAATGTAAGGTTGCAGCACCTCACATTTCACAGACAGCAAAAATGCATTTTCTGCTGCACTTTTAGTAATCGATTGCACATTGTCCTTCAACACTCCCTCATTGTTCTCTGCAAGAGAAAACAAAGGAACAGGTGGAATTGTTTTGTGTGACTTCACCTTCTTTGATAATTTCAGGTCCTCTCCTGACTGAACTAGATGTTCAGTTCCAAACAGCAGATGAAGACTTTTCCCCATGTCGATATAGTCTTTATTCTTCAGTTCCATCAACTGTTGTCTGGACAACAGAAGTTTTGCTTCATCTACTTCATTTGCAAACATTTCTGTTTTTACAGGAACTTGTTTCTCTTCAAGACTCGTCATAAATGTGTCACTTAAGTACACATCATCATCTCCATCATTGTTTTTAGCAGGAGCTACAGAAAAATGCAAAGAAACAGGAGGAACTGTTTCTTTTGGGTCCTCAGTCAGGTTCAATGGGACTTCCTCTGCTTCAGAACTGAATAAAAAACATTCACACAGATCAATGTTATTTTCCTTCAGCTCATTTAGTTTTTTTATGTTCTCTTCTGACTGAACTGGAATTTGTTCAGGTTCAGTTTCATGTTTAGTTTCAAGAAACAAGAAGAAACTGTCAACCAAATAGACATCATCCTCAATTTTCTCCTCCGCTGAACGATGTTCTTCTGGCGCCATCTCCTGTAGATGTGAGAGAGGCACACCTGCTTGAATGAAAGGCTCTGGTGTCACCTTTGGATGACACACAGTGGGACACGAACGTTGCTTTTCCCGTTCAGCTTTGAGTTTTATTTCTCTCTGCGACTCCAATAGTTCTTGCTCCAACTCTCTCAATTCTCTCTGCAACTCTTGGTCCAGAAGACGTTTCTCCTCTTCAAGAGCGGCATAAAGTCTTTGTCGTTCTTCTTCTTGTTTTTTCAGAAAAGCTTGGTGTGCGAGCTGTCTCTCTTGTACCTGCTTTCTCAAAAATGATAGTTCGCGCTCTTGTTTTTCTACTAAAGCAGTTCTCTCTTGCTCAAGAGCAGCTCGCTCCTCTTCAAGCTTCTTTCTCTCCATGGCAATCAAACGTTCTCTTTCCTCCTCCTTTTCTCTCAAACGCATTTGCTCATTCATCTCAGGAAAAATCCTAAGCTGACCCAATTCACAAAGCAGTTCACATCCCAACCATTCATCATCAGCATATTTTCTGACATCAATGTTAAAATGGTTTGCTACCCTTAGCTTTTGTTCTATTGTGCAGTCTACAAAGACTTGCACTGTGGGATGTTCAAGAAATCTTTTTAAATTGAAAGCCATGTTGTTGAGCAAAAACAAAAAAACTGTTTCTTTGTTTTTAAACAGCTTACTCAAACAGTTCACCACCAAATGTCCTGCACACAGATGACAGTGAACCAAAACACAAATGCCCTACTGCTCTTGAATGTATCACAGGCAGCAGCATACACACACAGCTGATAGTACTCTGCAATCAGCACCAAAGAGAAGCTTCAGCCAGCTTCCAACTGCTGAAGTTAAGTCCTTCACAAATTTGGTGACTAATTTTTTTTTTTTTTAAGTTCACACTTTTGACAAACCCCCAAATAAAGGTGAACAGAAAAACTGTTCAACCTAGCAAACACCATTAAGTACGTCAGCTGTACACCGCACAGAACACACAAAAACACAGCTCAAGGCTATTTGTGAAACTGCCTGTCACAAACACTGTGTTTTAACTAATCAACGAGCCCCCATTAAATATTTAAGCACCCAAGCTCAAACAATGTCTGTTCAAAGACAGACCACCACCAACATGCACAGTAGGTGCACAGAACAAACAAGCAGCTTACCACTACACAAACTAGCTCATGCAAATCCAACACAACTCCTAAACTAGTTTGTTCATTCACATCCCAGACAAATCCTAAACTAACCAAAACAGCTCGTTCATTCAGATCCAGCACAACTACTGAATCAAAACTAAACTAACAGCTCGTTCATTCATATCCCGGACGAGCCCCCAATTTATATGTTACGACCGGTAAAGGCCAAAACATACAAAGTGGACACTGACACAGAAAAAGAATTAAAACGATTTTTATTAAACTAAAACTAAGAGCCTCCAGGCTGGCAGGGTCCTCCCAGGCTTCTCACCAGGACTGGAGCGTCCTCTCCTGGATCAGCGTCCAAAGGAAAAGAAAATTAATAAAAAGTACAAATAAGTGTTGGACTGGTGGGCGAGGCCAAAAACAATAAAACGCCACCCAGGTTGATCCAATCCTGTACAGGACCGTCGTACCCCCCCAGGCGACGATCTACCTTACCAAAGAAGTCCCTCTAAATAAACAAAACACGAGAACTGGACTACCTGCACCCACACAGTCAAAAGTACAAACAAATGAGAAAGAGAAAAAGGTAACAGTCCCTCACTGTTGATCCCAGTTGTCCTCCTGAACAACTGCACAGACACTGCCCTCAGTGTCTCCAAAATTAACTCAAACAGGCCCCTGTGGCACAGGCCCACACCTCTTAAGTTAAACCAAAGTGGCAGCCAGCACTTAAGGTGCCTTAACCCACACAGAACTCTGCTTTAAGCAGCCAGAGTCACTTTAAGAGCTTAACCAGCTCACCTTCCACTCCCCCTGGAGCAGACTCACAAACAAGCGGAGAGGGTGGAGCTCTCCTCAATGTTTGTACATCCTACAGCTTCCCAGCTGTTAAACATCTAGTGTTTCCTACACCAGTCTCAAACAAGCTTAAAACTTGTTTCACACAACCTTAGTAAACACCAAGGCTGTCACAAGAGCACCCTTGCTCTACCTGTACTGTTTAGACAGCACAGTCATTTAAAGCCTCAGCTCAACACAAAGTGGTCAGAGTGGGTGGAGAACACTCTGAAACACACACACATGCAGCATATAACTGCTTTGAGCAAAAACTTGGGTTTTTACCTGCAACAGGATTCCAAGTAGTTCCAACAAGCACCAGCTTGCGTCCACCAACCTCAGTTGGCAATCTCAACCTCACATCAGTAAGGCTCCACAGTGTTCAGGTCTCAGCTCAGACTATTTAAAAGGCTGAAAGCAAACAGGTGTTTGACCTGAGCTAATCAAGCCTGATTAGGCTGAGTGAAAAAAATGCAGCTCAGCAGGCTGCTGGATTCAGCAGACTTGCAGCCAACCTAAACTCAAAAATGATGTTTAAAAACTCTGAACCCCCTCAGGTACATAACACACCTGTATCCAAGATCTTGTTCTTTTGATAAATACCCATAGCTCATGACCATAGGTGAGGGTAGGAACATAGGTTGACAGGTAAACAAAGAGCTTTGCCTTACAGCTCAGCTCTCTCTTCACCACAACCGACTGACACAAAGTCTGCAATACTGCACACTGCACCAATCCGGCTTTCAATCTCACGCTCCATTCTTCCCTAACTCGTGAAAAAAAAAACCCCTGATATACTTGAACTCCTCCACTTGAGGCAGAACCTCACTCTTGGCCCGAAGAGAGCAATCCACCCTTTTCTGACTGAGGACCATGGCCTCAGATTTGGAGGTGCTGATTCTCATCCCAGCCGTTTCTCAGTTGGCTGCAAACCGCTCCAGTGACAGCTGAAGATCGCAGCACAATAACGCCAACAGGACCACATCCTTTACAAAGAAAAGAGATGGCATCCTAAGGCCACCAAACCACATTCCCTCCACCTACACCTGCACCAAGAATTTTTTGTCCATAAAAACTGGTTGGTCCACTTAAGGAGTTTATTGCTTGGTGGGGAAACAGTTTACTGGAACTCCTCTGACTGATGAAATCCTCAAGATAGAGGGAAAAACGTCTCTATAAAAATAAACTGTCCAGATGACCTGACTGAGAATTATTGAATCTGTCCATAAAAGTTATACCATACCATACCATACCAATTTATTCATAGAGCACTTAAAACAGCAACCAGGCTAACCAAAGTGCTGTACAATAGAAACAAACAAGCAAAACAGACAGGAAAACATAAAATAAAAATATAGATACAAATAGCAACAGAAACTAACTAAAATGGCCAACAATGTATAGTACAGAGAGGATCGAAACAAATCACACCGTGTTAAAGGCAAGATAATAGAAGTGGGTTTTCAAGCGAGACTTAAAGACTGTGAGTGTGGGAGCCTGCCTGACACTCAGTGGCAACTCATTCCACAGTCTTGGACCTGCAACAGAGAAAGCCCTGTCACCTCTTAGCTTACAGCGAGTATCTGGGATTGAAAGAAGCATCTGGTCTGCTGACCTCAGAGAGTGTGGTGGGACATATGGCTGCAGAAGGTCAGTGAGATAGGGTGGAGTGGAACTGTTCAGAGATTAAAAAATATACATGCATATTTTAAACAGGATCTGAAGAGTGAATGGGTAGCCAGTGCAGGGAGGCCAAAACTGGTGTGATGTGCTCTCTGGGGTCTGTACCAGCAGCTTTTTGGACCAGTTGTAGCTGTGCAATGGAGGACTGACTGATTCAG
The DNA here is from genome assembly GCA_038048925.1 of Garcialebias charrua. Classification (NCBI taxonomy): domain Eukaryota; kingdom Metazoa; phylum Chordata; class Actinopteri; order Cyprinodontiformes; family Rivulidae; genus Garcialebias; species Garcialebias charrua. The sequence goes on from JBBPBX010003350.1 coordinate 61,381, forward strand.
AACAGATGTGAATTGCAGTAATCGAGCCTCGATGTTATGAAAGCATGGATTACTGTCTCAAGGTTCTTTTTGGATAGTATGAGCTTCAGCTTAGACAGTTGCCTCAGCTGAAAAAAGAAGGATTTAACAATCATGTTTACGTGACTGTTAAGTTTCAGGGAAGGGTCCATTATCACCCCCAGATTAGTGACCCTTGTGTTTCTCTAGCGGGGCTAGAGAGAGAAGGTCAATGTTGAGGTTCGTGAGTGAGCCATTGGTATGGAACAACATGACTTCAGACTTCTTCTCATTGAAACTTAAGAAGTTTGAGGCCATCCAATCATGGACGTCAGCCAGGCAGTCAAGAAGGGATTGCATAGAGCGTGAGCCACTTTGCTTCAGGGGGAAGTACATTTGACAATCATCGGCGCAGAAATGAAAGGCTATGTTGTGTTTGCGGAAAATAGCACCTAGTAGCAGCAGGTATTATGAAAAGAGAAGGAGACTGAGGATGGACCCCTGCGGTACCCCCACTGAAGCGCTGTAGATGCGGAACTGAAATCGTTGATATTGACACAAAAGGTTCTGTTGAAGAGGTAGGACTCAAACCATTTGAGGGTAGACCCTGTGATGCCCACCCACTCCTCTAATCTAGAAATGAGGATGTTGTGGTTGATGGTGTCAAAAGCAGATGTAAGGTCCATTAAGACAAGCAGCACAGAATCACCTGCGTTTGTGGCTGTGAAAATGTAATTAAAGATCTTCAGTAGAGCGGTTTCAATGCTATGGCGAGATTTGAAGCCAGGTTGGAACAACTCTAGGATGGCGTGGTCATCCAAGAAACATTTCAACTGAGACTCAACATTTTTTTCCAGTAGTTTAGACATGAATGGGAGTCTGGAGACAGGACGAAAGTTGGACAAAACCGAGGGGTCGAGGTTAGGTTTTTTTCAGGAGAGGCTGGACAGCAGCATGTTTAAAGGTTTGTGGGACCACACCTGAGGATAAACTGCTATTCACAAAGGCGAGAATAGAAGGACCCAGTGTAGGAAAAACCTCCTTTAGTAGTCGAGGGGGGACCACATCAAAGGGGGAACTAGATGGCTTCATGTTGCACATTACCTGCTCCAGTGAAGACAGATAGATTGGGTCAAAGTGGTCAAACACAGCTACACACTGAGATGGGATGGACAGATCATGAGCTGGTGGAGAAATGAGTGCCCGGGTGTTCGCAACTTTTTCTAAAAAGAAATGGAGGAAGTTTTCACACAGTTCAGTTGAGGCTTCCAGAGGTGAAGGCTCACTGAGGTGTAGAACTGTGTTCAGGGTGGAGAAAAGAGCTCGGGGGTTGTGGGAGTTGGAGACAATTATATCAGAAAATAATTTTGATTTAGCAGCTTTAACAGTTTTTGATAGCGAAGCCAACTCTCCTTTAATATTTGAAATGAAACCTACAGCCTTTCCTTCCTCCTCTTACGTTCAGCTCTCCGACACTGCTATCTAACGGCTTGAGTCAATGTCAATGTCAATTTTATTTATAAAGCACATGAAAACAACCGAAGCCGACCAAAGTGCTGTACAGTTTAAAAATAAAAAAAATAAAAAAGTAAAATGCATCTAGTGCCACTGAAACATCATAAAGTTATCAGTAAATATACAACAATAAAATCTGCTCACATTTTGTTCTCAGACTCTGCGAGGATTAAATGCCAAATGAAACAGATGAGTCTTGAGCAAAGATTTAAAAGTCTCAACAGTCTAAGCGGTCGTTAAATTCTCAGGTAGACTGTTCCACAGCTTTGGAGCAGCAACCGCAAAAGCCCGATCACCTCTAGATTTCATTCTGGATCTGGGGACATCTAAGAGAAACTGGTTGGTAGACCGGAGTGCTCTTACTGGAGTGTAGATGTTGATAAGATCACATAAATATGACAGGGCCAGACCTTTAAAGATTTTTAAAACTAGCAATACAATCTTAAAATCAATCCGAGAGTGGACAGGGAGCCAGTGAAGGGATACCAGGACAGGGGTTATGTGTTCATATTTTTTAGTTGAAGTTAAAAGACGAGCTGCTGTGTTCTGGAAAGATTGTAAGCGGTGCAAAGATGATTTGTCTAAACCAACATACAGTGAATTACAATAGTCCAAGCGAGAGGTAATAAAAGTGTGAATCACCTTTTCAAGGTCTCTGAAAGAGAGACAAGACTTCACCTTGGCAATGAGTCTTAGCTGGAAGAAACCGGATTTAACTACAGCATTTATCTGTTTGTCTAACTTAAAAGCACTATCAAAAATAACTCCCAGATTCCTGACATTGGAGTGGCTGTATGAAGCCAAGGGGCCAAGAACATTTAGGGTGTTACATTTGCCAAAGCTGATGGCTTCCGTTTTATTTTCATTTAGATTTAGAAAATTAAGTTTTAACCAGATTTTAATGTCATTCAGACAGTCCAGGAGTGGATCCAGTGGAGTGACCCTGTCTGACTCAATTGGAAGATATAACTGTGTATCATCAGCAAAGCAGTGAAAAGGAATGTTGTGTTTTCTAAAAATGGACCCCAAAAGCAACATGTACAAATTAAAAAGCAGTGGACCTAAAATAGACCCTTGAGGGACTCCACAGATCAAAGGCGCTGGAGATCAAGAACAGTTCCCTAAATAAACCGAAAAACTCCTGTCAGTCAGGTAGGATCTAAATCATGATAAAACTGTGCCTTTGATACCGACCACGTGTTCCAGTCGTGACAACAAGATGTTGTGGTCCACAGTATAAAAGGCGAGTGACGTCATTCAGCCACGGCTCTGATTTAAGATTTTTTTTTCTTCTGGTTTTAAGGGGAGCAACACGGTCCAGAACATTTAAACAGACATAGTTAAACTGAGAGGTTAGCTCCTCAGTGGAAGGAGACACAAGGAGCTGTTTGATCTTCTCAGAGTTAAAACAAGCAGCAGTGAAATGGTTAATGGCATGAGTGATACGTGCAGGAGCGCACGGCTTAGCAGTAGGACAAGGGGGGTGAAGTCAAACAATACAGGCATGTGATCTGACAAAACATTGTCACTGATTACCAGATTAGAAACAGAGACATCACGTGTTAAAACGAGGTACATCGTGTGACCGTGTTCTTGAGTGGGACCGTTTACCTGCTGGGTTAAATTAAAAGAGTCCAATAAATCTAAGAAGTCCTTCACTAAGGGCTTCTCCTGACAACACACATGGATATTAAAGTGTCCAATTACCAATAAGTATGTGTATCTTGGTGAGATATAAGCCAAAAAGTCAGAGAATTCACTTATGAAGTCCTTGGATCTCTGGGGGCGGTCGACGAGCGCGCACAAAACTGGAGGGGAGTGTCCGAGTTCAAAGATGCTCAGCTCAAAGCTACAGCAAGAAACATGGATTGCCAACTGTTTACAGGCAAAGTTTTGTTTAAGAACTGTTAGTAATCCATCCATCAAGGTAATAATTCCACCAAGGCGCTGGACTCACCATCTGATAACCAAGATTCTGTGACGTGAAGAAAATCCAACTCCTCGTCTTTAAAAATGTTCTGAGGATGAATGACTTGTTGGAAACAGACCTTGCGTTGATCAAACATATCCTGATAGGGTCCGACACAGATACAGCCGTGGTGGGGGGGAGCGCGCGCCAGTGGGCGTAGATTTTGAAGAACAACTCCTCCATGTTGGTTTGCGCGGCATGCAGGTAAATTTCTCAAGATGTTTACATGGACTGCGCACGCGCGTAACTGTCCAGCAGCTGGGCCCCTGGAGCACCATGGGTCAGAGGGGTGATGATCAGATCCAGAGCAAGCCCCATCCCTCTTGGCAGAATAATCCACATGGTGCATCAGTTTCACCAAGACCCCCACACGCTTCCCACGACGTCTGCGATGTTTCCTCCTGGGAGAATGTCCAGGGTCACGCAGAAGGAATGCAGGAATCTCGTACAGAACCGGTGGAGGAGAGTGCTGACCACTGTACAAAAACTCTGCAGGCATTTCAGCAAATGTACGGAGCTCCAAAAGTGCCCGACGATCATACTGCAAATATGATGCTGTACATTGCACAAAGCATTGTAAAATTAACAAAAATAGAAAAAAAAAAACAGAGAGGGAGAGACGGCAAGCCTTACACAATGGGGCCATCTTGGCGCCATGTTGGATTTCTGTTTGTTATGAACAGATCTATAAACTATTATTTCAATATTGTTTATTTGGCACAAAGCACACCATCATTTTCTCCAGATTGTAAATATTTTACCTTCATTATAAAAATAATAATAATAATAATTAGTATTATTATTATCATTATTATTATTATTATTATTATTATTATTATTAT
>JBBPBX010003350.1:65926-83183 GCA_038048925.1 Garcialebias charrua
TATTTCAAAATGTCACATATTTACCAGTTCATTTAGCTCATTACCTACATATTTTAGAATGCCCATTCTTACCTTCCAGCACATAATCACTATTGTTATGTAGGTAGGACCAGAGCCATATATAGAGAGAGTTCCGACACTTCCATAGACTCCCATTGTAAGAATGGAATGCGGAAGTCACGTGGGTCATGGAGGGGGCGATTCATAAGATATCTATGGGGCGATTTGTTCCACTAAACTGTTCCAAACAGCAGCGCTGCTAGCATCAAACGTAGTTCATTGTTGATGTTTCAGACGTGTTTTCTCCGGTAAGTTGATGAAAATACAATTTTCTTTTGCCCTTGTGAAGCGTTTAAAACGTCTAAAAATGCTTAAGAAAAAATGCATAGTGTAGTGCTCACGCCACTAGGTGGAGCTGCAGGATAAGAAATAAAGAGGAGAATGGTAGAAGGAATGTCAGTTTGTTACGGCTCAATAATTACTGAAAAACGCTGGACAAAGTAAGAAAAGTCGGTTTTTTGTGTCATGTTGCGCCAGTAGCTGCTCAAATTGACTGACAGCAACGAGCTGTTTGGAACAATTGAGAGCTACATGAACCACGTGACTGCCTGTCGGCGAGTTCAAAGAGTGTCGGAACTCTCTCTGTAGGTGTGTCCCAATCCGACGGCTGCATGGGTCTGAGGCCGCATTTGAAGGCCGCTGACGTCACAGCGATGCGCCAAGGCCTGTCCCAATTCGAAGACTGCTTCGATGCGGCCGACGAATGCGGCCTTCTTTTCCCCGAATTTGAAGGACGGGTCCGGTGGATCCTTCCAGACGGAGGCTATCCCAAAATGCATTGCGTTTACTCTGCGCGTGCGCATTGAGGGAACATTTTGGATGAACGTAATGGCGGACGAAGCGACAGAATACACTTTTAAATGTAAGTTATGTTAAAATGTGGGATTAAAAAATTAAAAGCCTAAAGCGGTTATGATTTATGACATAAATGATTAAAGCGGATGTTAGTCATTTGCGTAGATATTTTTTATATCTTTTGTCAGCTCGTACAGCGGGTCCCGTCGTATTATCGCTGCTAAGCTAATTTTATCCTTCTGTTTTTTAGGGAGCAAGGAGCAGACCGAGGCTTTTATTAAGCTTCGGAATAAAAACAGCCACCTATTTACGGGGGCTAAAAATTCTGCAGCTGTGGCGTGGAGGTACAAGATTCATCTTATGCTTCTGAGTACAGTTTCATTAACCCTACTGTACATAACCTGCAACCTCTTGTGTTGTGCTGTGAAAACTGTTTTTCAATGTGGGTTTAAGACATTATTTTCCATGTTTCCCCTCTTCATTCATTTTATGTTGATGTTATTAGGGTAATTTTGGAGAAGATGTGCCTGCAGGATAAAGTAACTCCTCTGCAGGCTAAAAAGAAATTGGACAATTTAAAGAAGAAATACAAAGTATGTACATGTGTAATGAATTATATAATTTGTACGTGCTCTGTTGATACAAACCAGATTCTAAAAAAGTTGGGACACTAAACAAATTGTGAATAAAAACTGAATGCAATGATGTGGAGGTGCCAACATCTAATATTTTATTCAGAATAGATCACAGATCTAAAGTTTAAACTGAGAGAATTTATCATTTTAAATGAAAAATATGTTGTTTCAAAATTTCATGGCGTCAACAAATCCCAAAAAAAAGTTGCGACAAGTCCTGAACATAGTTCTCTGCCATCAGTGAGGCAGGCTTCTGAACGGAGCGTTGATTGGCGTTCCAGCCACTTATTGCTACTTGTCCCAACTTTTTGGGGGTTTGTTGACACTGTGAAATTTTGAATCAACATATTTTTCCTTTAAAATGTTACATTTACTTAGATTAAACTTTTGATCTGTCATCTATGTTATGTTATGCATAAAATATTGACATTTGCCATCCCCACGTCATTCAGTTTTTATTCACAATTTGTTTAGTGTCCCAACTTTTTTGGAATCTGGTATGTACTTGTAAACTTTAAAAAAAAAAAAGTTTGTTGCTCTTTTTGCCAACTGTGATATCTTATTTCCTCTGTTCAGGACTGCAAATATCCAGGGTCAGGGGAAGGAGTGAGTGGGAAGCCCACTGCTGCGACGTGGCCCTGGTTTGTCCTCATGGATGAGGCGTTAGGACAGAGACCTTGCATTGCACCTCCTGTCCTAATTTCCTCCATCCGTGAGGACAATCCAGGTCCAAGCACAGCAGTGGGTGACCAGGACGACAGGGCTGAGGAGGAGGAAAGAATGGAACAGAGACGAGGAAGAAAGAGGAAGAACAACAGAGAGGATGAGTTAATGGACTTAATCAGAGAAGATATGAAGCTGCAGAGGGAAGATATGAAGCTGCAGAGGGAGGCAGAAGAGAGAAGGTTGAATGAAAGTAGGGAGATGATGGAAAGATTATTTAGTATTCTAGAAAAAAATGCAAATACCGGTAAATAAATTACCGGTATATTTATGAGTTTGAAAAATGTGTTGGTCTTTGTTTTGTTCTAATTTTGAAAAAATAAATTGATTACAAAAACTAGTTGTCTATAATTCATTTTATTAACAGTAAGTTAATTAAAAAACAACAAAAGGTTCTGTGGCTGCCAGCTCTGCAAACCCACAGGACACCACCTGCAGGTCCTCTGGGTTTTTAGGCAGGTGGATGACACCATGATGGACAGCAGAACGAGGCGTCCCAAACACTCCTGACTGAGACCACCTGCAAGATGCACCTGCCAGCCAGAAAACAGTTGTCGCCCCCAACCATGTCATGAATCCAGGTCCAGGAGATGAAGCAACACCTCCAGAGACTCCCTGCATCATCACAAATCCAGTCTAGGATCTTCTTGGTTAAAGTAACGGTCCAGGACTGGGATATTCAGATTAATCCTACAGTACAAGGGTCTGGTCTGGTTCAGGACATGTAGAGAACAACAAAACATTTAGTTTAAGATTTAAATTTTTTTTATAAGATATTAAAGTATTTTTTTCATTCATTCAACCTTTATTTAGTCAGGTAAATCTTATTGAGCCTCATGGCTCATTTACGAAAGCGACCTGCTAAAACTAAAGAACGATGAACAGCAATGGTAGAATTTCCTTAAACAATAGAAAACAAAAGAGAAAAAAAAGAGAGAAATACATTTTTTTAAATTAAATATTAAAGTATTATATTTATTTATTAAATATTAAAGTATTATCATAATAATGAGGTTTAATCTACTGATGCTCAATGAAAACACTTGAGTGCTATTTTATTAATAAAATAGATGAAAGACCCTGTTTTTAACTTTTTTTTTTACAACCCCTTTATGTACTAATGGATTTTATACAATAAAATATTGGGAAATGTTATGCTGTATTCTAAATTTCAAATAAGTTACAGTATTTAAATTTTTAAATAAGTTATAAATATTATTCTAGTATATTGTTTTATTAAATTATTAGTAAATAAGATAGATTTTTGATTTATTTATTATGCACAAGTTAACAAAGTTAATACTGACAATGAAATTATCCATGAAACTACCGTTTATAGCCAAAAAAAAAAGTAAGTTGGATATATCTGTCAGCAGAATATATAAAACATGCCACCAGCAGCAATAAAGTTCTGTATTTCCTCTAGAATTAAAAAAAGCCGTAAAAACAACAGCATTTCAAGCTCCTTTCTTCCTCTGGGCTGAGCGCCGTCACGGTTGCTAGGCAACATGACGTACTCCGACGTAACCGTGAAGGCTAGACCTGTCCCAATTCAAAAGAAATTCACAGCCGTGAACTTCCGGTCTACCTGGTCTTTGAAGGACCCGGCCTCCCTGTACCGGGTAGGCCGGGTCCTTGGTAGTATGCAGCCGTCGGATTGGGACACAGCTTGTATATGGCTCTGGGTAGGACATTATATATTCACGTTGCCTAGAAACAGAGTTCGGCTGATATATGAACAAAGTTAAGTGTACCTTTCTCTCTCTACTTTTTTTCTTTTTAGTTCTTTGATAATTCTCACATTAGAAAAGAAACATCCCACTTGTCTTCTCATTACCTTCTCATTATTTTATCAAGATACTTCAAGTAATTCCATTACTTTATTGATAACACTGAAATGCACAATCTTTAAAAAAATCACTAACTGTTCATCGATCATCATAAAATGCATTGTGTTTTCATGTTTAGGATCAAACTTCATTGAACTCAATTGACTCTTGTTGTCAGCAGACATTCAAATAACTTATATAACAAAAGTTAAACATAAAATATTATTGTTATTTTAAAAAACGTGTGTGTAAATAATATTTGTAATGAATCTTTTGATAGTCGTTATGCATGTGTTTAACACTGAAAGGGACCAAGACTGTTTCATTTTTTTTTTTTTTACAATGTTTAAACAAGTTGTCTTCAAAAAAATAATCACACACAATTTAAACACAATTTAACAAACATCAACTTATCAACTTAGTTAAGTCTGTGGTTGTTTAAACATAAGTGTGTTACTGTATATTTTTGTCTTTCCTTTTTGAAACAGAATAAAAATATGAGGAAAAATTACCCATGAAGCAAATTACTTAATGAAAATGTAAATCTGAGGTTTTTTTATTTTATTTAAATAAAAATAATACACACATACAGAGTTTTGAGTATCTTAATAAGATAGAAAAGTGCATGTGTAGTCCATTTATTTTATTTTATTTTATTTTAGCTGCTCATTTACAGTTGCTCATTTTCACAGGCTGGCTCTCTGTTACATTCTGAATGGAATCAGAAGCAGAATCAACTTTATTGTCACTGCATAGTTAAGTACAGCAAAATGACATTCCGTACAGCCGTCAGAATGGTAGACGGAAGTGTACCGGGGCTGCATCTTCTACGAAGCACTGCCCTTATCGCTTAGATATGAAAAGCGGAAGAAAACATGAGGAGAAAAGGTGTTTAAAAAAATCTGTCACACCGTGAGAAGATCAAGATTTTGAATTGAATCAAGAAATTAATTAAAATAATTTAATAAAAAAATAAAATAATAAATTTGGGCAGCAAGGTGGTACAACTGGTAGAGCTGCTGCCTCTCAGCGAGCAGGTTCCTGGTTCAAATCCTGGTCCGGGGACATTTCTTTGCATGTTTTCTCCATGCATGTTTGGGTTTTCCCCAGGTACTCCAGTTTCCTCCCACAGATCAAAAACATGCATGTTAGTCTGATTGGCAACTCTAAATTGTCCCTAGGTGTGAGTGAGAGGGTTGTTTGTCTCGTCTGTCGCTATGTGTCCCTGTGATGGGCTTGCGACCCATCCAGGGTGTTCCCCGCCCTTCTCACAGTGATTGCTGGACATGGGCACCGGCGACCCTCATGACCCAAAATGGAAGAAGTGAGTAAAAGATAATGGATGGATGGGAAGAGGTGATGTCCATCTTGTGTGAGAGCTGTTGGATTTTTTTCTGTACAAAGTAAATCAATTTTCCATTTGAACAAAGAAAGCAATGAAACCAAGAACTGAAATGTCAAAACAATGTGACACGACAAAGTATGAGCACTATTTTGTTTTTAGGACATGAACACCTACATTAAAAACATGATAAAATAGTTCTATTAAACCGTATTCAAACAATTATTAATGTCATTTTTGAGGCAAATTCATATTGTGCTTCCATCATGTAGAGGCACACATATTTGTGTTTATTTGTGTCTTTTTTTTCTTCTTCATATTTCATAAAACACAACACTAAACCATGTTTATGTTAAAATAATCAGGACATAACTTAAAGGGTCCATTTGTTACATTTCAAAGTGCAAACCCTAGAGATGCATTAATAATAAAGGACACCAATATTTGCAGATAGGCTTTTCATGGTTGTGTTTGCTGAGATATGTCTGTCAGCATGGCAGTACTGTCAAAGACCTGCATTTTTTTTTTTACAAACTTTCATTAATTTCATTGAATAATTCAACATCTCTTTGATGAAGGCAGCATCATTCTCATTGCTGTCATGGTTGTCACTTTTTATACTTTGTATAATCAAGATTGCCCATGTGTATTATGCAACTGTATTATGCTGCATTTTACAAACCAGGTTATCATCAAGTGTTGTCTGCCTTAATTTTGTTGAATAGTAAGCATTATAAATGAACCTCAGATGTTCAAATAATGACCTCTTAAGACAAAGATTAAATTTACGTCTTTGATCGTTATCTGTCTCATTCTAAAGAATGTGAAGAAAAATATATATACTGTGTATATAATATATGCTACTCGGTGTTACAGTATGTATGTAGGAGTGCTGGTAGCATTCTCAGGAGGGTTGAGTGAACAGGAAAAAAATGTCATATGGGTGATTGTATTAAAGAATTTAGAACAGATAATTGATTTGAGTTATAAAATATTTACATTTGTTATTTCACTTTTTTAGCTGTTTATTTGGAGTTATTGAATCTCAATATATGATGTTTAAAGTCTTGGACTACAAAAATATTCCCTTTTTTGTTGTTGTTTATTAATATTATATTTATGTTCTTTATGAACTTTTGCCTCCTTGGATACACCTGCAGTCTATGCTTGGAGCAATCTAACCAAAAAATATCTTGCAAAATTATCAGTTCAATATTAGCTAATGTCGAGTTCTTTCACACCACTATGTTTATTTATTTATTTATCTTTTTTTTTTATTTGAGGAACAACTTATTTTGTAAGCAAGAAACAGCTTAAATGGATCATGTGCACAAAAAACTTGGGTAGAAAAAATAATGGAAAATACTTTCACAATTAAAAAAAGGAATGGGAAATAAATACTAAAGAAAATACAAAACCCAATAAGTTTATTGTATGAACAAAAATGATTGTCATGCAATAACCTAACAGAACTTATGTAACTATAAGAAAAGGTGAGAAAATACAATTCAACCAAAAAATGACAAACTTCATAATTAATCAAACATTGATACTTTTTGGGTTCTCATAAATGTCATAGTATTAGATCTCCTTGTCACAATTCTGTTCATAACTTATGAAAATAATTTCTCGGTGCAGCCAGGGGGCAGAGGGATTCCAGTTCAGTGGCCTCGGGATTCCATCTCTGCTGTTTATAGATGATTTGGTCCTGCTGGCGTCATCATGCCGGGATCTTCAGCTCTCACTGGAGTGGTTCACAGCCGAGTGTGAAGCGGCTGGGATGAGAATCAGCACCTCCAAATCTGAAGCCATGGTCCTCAATCAGAAAAGGGTGGACGGCGCTCTTCGGTTTGAGGGTGAAGTTCTGCTTCAAGTAGAGGATTTCAAGTATATTGGGGTCTTGTTCACAAGTGAGGGAAGAATGGAATGTGAGATTGACAGATGGAATGGTGCAGCATCTGCAGTATTGCGGACGCTGTGCCGGACTGTTGTGGTGAAGAGTTGAGCTGAGCTGTAAGGCAAAGCTCTCTGTTTACCGGTCAGCCTACGTTCCTACCCTCATTTAAGGTCTTGAGCTCTGGGTAGTGACAGAAATAATCCGATTGCAGATACAGGCAGTTGAAATGAGTTTCCTCCACAGGGCAGCTGGACTCTCCCTTAGAGATAGGGTGAGAAGTTCAGTCATCCAGGAGAGACTCAGAGTAAAATCACTGCTCCTCCACATGGAGAGGATCCAGATGAGGTGGTTCAGGCCTCTGATAAGGATGCTCCCTGGGCACCTCCCTAGGGAGGTGCTTTGGGCATGTTGGACTGGGAGGAGACCCCGGGGAAGACCTAAGACATGCTGGAGACACTACATCTCTCAGTTGGCCTGGGAACACCTTGAAATTCTCCCAGAAAAGCTGGAAGAGGTGGCTGTGGAAAGAGATGTCTGGGCTTCCCTGCTCAAGCTGCTACCCCCGTGACCGAACTTCGGAACAAGCAGAAGGTAATGGATGGATGGATGGATGTATGCATTATATATTTATATGCTGTAGCCCAACAAAATATCACTATGGGAGATACATGTGCACCTATTTTTTTTATTCAAATATATTTATACACAATTTATGTTTTCTTAAAACGTTATAATGTCAGAAATTCATGAATGAACAAGCATTCTGACATCAGCTAGAGCAAAAAAAATTGTGAGAGTTGGTCACTTTAATTAGGTTGGTCTTCTGCAGGTTTTTGATGAATACCTTGTAAATGGACTCTACTTATACATGTATAGCACCTTTCAATCTTATTGAGATACTCAATACGCTTTACACTACAATATGTGCCCTCATTTACCCATTCATACAGCACTCTACTATAACTGAAAGTTATGCACCATAACTCATGTTCCCTGAAGGAAGGGAACGAGGTGCAACATAATTGCTTTGGGAAATTGTGCCCTTGCGCGATTACCTGAAGGAATACATTCACGCCTTTACAGCAGGGGCGTCAACGTCATGCCAGAGTCCCCTCCCTCTGGGTATTTAAGCCGCTGAAGCCCATCCATCATTCTCCAAAATGCACTTCACCGAGCTTTCAGCATTGAAAAGGGCCAGGTATGTTGCACCTCGTTCCCTTCCTTCAGGGAACATGAGTTATCGTGCATAACGTTCAGTTCCCTTATCAGTCATGTCACTCGGTGCAACATAATTGCTATGGGAACATAATTCATTCAAGCCCTTGAAATGCTCAGCAAAATACATGTGATAACATCTGCCTCAATACGGCAGGCATCTCCCAGCTGCTCTCTTCAAGGTATAAAGAGAGCACAGTCCGGGAAGAAAAAAAATGCCTCATGTAGAAACATCAGCTTGATGTTACCACCGGGCACATAGATGAAACACCAACTACAGACAGCTTAAGCGTGCTCCACTAGTGTGATTACCCATCATCTCCTTTTTTTCCTTCTAGAAATCCTGAGAAACAGGAGGGAAAGAGCAGGGGACCCTTTAAGCCACTAGTAATTAGATGGCAATGTGAGGTAGAAAACCCAGGTCAAGCACAGGGTAACCTCCCAAGTCCCCAGGGGAAATTTTTCATATAAGGGGCACGACTGACAAGTGGAGCCCATCCTAATGTCGGAGACCCGTTAAAGGAGAGGGGGACCCCTCCATTGAACATCTCCTAAGCAAACATGAAAACCAAGGGACACCCTTGTGTATGTTGTTGCTGTTTGTTTTGGGATAAAGCAATCAAAGCCTTAGGCCCTCAGCAAGTTCCCTTCAAAGGCCAGGCTGAAAGCCGCCACAACTCCGGACGTGGGTGTAGAAGCTGCCCACGTGCCTGAGTCAACAAGTCCCTGTGAGGAGGCAATTGCCATGGTATCCCTGATAACATTGAGATCAACTCCGGGAACCACGGTTTCTGCGGCCACCTGGGAGCTATCAGGATCAGGGAGAGGGCTCCCTGACGTACACGTTCCAGTGTAACCTCGATCAGAGGGACAGGTGGAAAAGCATAGTACAGCACCCCTGCTGGCCAGTCATGTGCCAGAGCATCTGTTCCCAACAGTGCATCTGTTTCCTTCAAAGAGAAGTAAAGGTCACACTGTGAGCTAGCTCTGCAAGCGAACAAGTCCACTGAGGCTCTCCCAAATTGTGACCAGACTTGCTCCACAACCCGTGGATTCAGGCTCCATTCTGACGCCGAGAGGCCCTCTCAGGGCATCCGCTCCATAATTCAGTTCACCGGGAACATGAGTCGCCCTGAGCGACAAGATTCTCGGAGGACACCACGTGAGCATCGTCTGCGTCAGTCCGAGGAGGGCCCGGGACCTTGTCCCTCCCTCTCTGTTGATGAAGGACACTATGGTCCTGTTATCTGATTCCACCAGGATGTGCTACCCTACAATCAGACCTTTGCCAAAGAAGTATTTTACTGACAGGAATACGGCCAACAATTCCAGGAAGTTGATATGTAATCTCGCATCCTGTTTATTCCAAAGGCCACGGGCGTTCTTATTTCTGCAGATCGCCCCCCATCTTGTTTTTGAGGCATCCGTAGTGATGACCACACGAGATGACACCCTACCCAGTGGGACCCCTTTCGTGAAAACAGACAAGTTTATCCAAGGTTCCAGTACCCTCAGGCACTCTGAATCTATTCTAACCTTTCTTGCTCGACCAGGCAGGGCGGGATGTGCCTGTTGGTATAGCCATACTTGTAGTGCCCGCATTTTCAGCAATGCGTGTGGCACAAAGGGTATGGCTGCCGCCAAGAGGCCTAAAAGGCGTTGGCACGTTTTCATGGGAACCCGCTGATCCAGTTTAAATTTTGCCAGGCAATGGCGAATCGAGGAAACTCGTTCCTTTGAGAGCCATGCTCTGTACCGGACGGTGTCGATCTGTACTCCCAGAAATACGGTAACCCATAATGGAGTTAGGTCACTCTTTTGTAGGTTTATGACAAAACCGAGAGACTCCAGGTGAGAGATCACCCTGTAGGAGTGTGACTAGGCCTGTATTCTGTTTCCAGCCAGAATCAGATGGTCATCCAGGTAGTTCATAACCCTGGGTCCTTGATTCCTAATGGGGGTCAGGGCTATGTCCAGACATTTAGTGAATGTACGAGGAGCCATCTTCAAACCGAAGGGTAAGGCTTTGAATTCATAAGCCTTTCCCTCGAAAGCAAAACTGAAGAATTTTCTGTTTCCTCCACACGCCTACATGGAAATAGGCATCTTTCAAATCCATTGTACATGTGTAGTCTCCTGGTCTCACAGACTGGAGAACCCGCCATAGTGTAAGCATCTTGAACTTAAAAAGTTTTTATTCTCTTGTTCAGAGTCCTGAGATCCAGGATCGGTCTCAGGGAATGATCCTTTTTGGGCACCAGGAAGTACTTGCTGTAGTGGCCGGAGCATAGTTTGCGTTTTGGGACCAAATTTATTACTCCCTTCAGCAGTATCGTCAATACTTCCTCCCTCAGCACGTGTGCACGCGCAGGGTTAATGTTTGATTTTAGTACCCCTGTGAAGGGGGGGGCGGTCTCCTGGTGAACTGCAACTTGAGCCCATGACATATAGTCGTCATGACCCATTAGTTTAGTAGACACGTCCTCCAGGCCTATGCGTGCGCCATGAGCCTAGAAGGCATGTCCAATTGCTGCTCGTCCTGTTTGAGTGTGGGAGGGGTGGCCTTTGACCCCTCTCGCGCTCTCTCGAGCAGGCTGGTCAGCCCAAAAGAAGATATCGTGAGATCTGACTGTCTCAGGCAGAGCTTGTGTATCTTGCTGTGGTTCATAGTTTGACCACGTGGTTTGTGTTTTATGAAAGTGGGACTCGAGTCAAGAACCAGGGCAGTCTGTGCTTTGGTACTTTTATTTTCGTACATGCATGAAACAGTGTTTGTTTTGATTACACATACAGTAGGCGAGTCATGTTTAGTGCGCACACATATGTCACCAGCTCCTCGTAGTGTTTTACAAGTGGAGACTGGGCTCAAAAGGTCAGGTTCCCGTACGACGTGGACGGGCAAACCTGTAAAATTATTAATTCATCCTGTTTCATCAGGCCCAAATCTGCTTTCCACACGGGGTCATTGAAGAGGCCCTTGGCCGATACTGGAAAATCTCACTTTCGCCAGCAGGTCTCTTCTGTGGAGGGCGACGCATGGCTTCCTTTGGGGGTACAAAGCTTTTCCTCAGCAGCCCCTCGTGGAGGGCTTTCGCCTGTTTGCGTCTTTGTTCCAGCCTGGCCTGGATGTGTTCAAGGCTCCCCCGAAGAGTCCTGTCGGCTCGGGCACAAAGTCAGAGGCGCGGCGGGCCTCCTCCATGGCCTCTGTTGCGGCTTGTTCGTTTGTCTTTACCTGAAGTTCCTGCAGCTTTTCTGCCAGGTACGCCTGTATCATGGTCGAGGCGTTCTTCTCACAAGCCACGAGGCCCTGAGCCTTGTAGCACTTTTCAAGCTGTTTCTCCGAAGCGCGGCAGGCCCTGATGGGCAACGCTGGCTTTGCCCCGTAGCTGTGGGGACCAGATGAGCCGCCAGGGTCTCCTCTATCAGGGGTGTGCTGGCGAGGCCTGCTGCCTCCATTCCAGCGACATCCAAGAGTCGGGATAGTGGCAGCGTCATGGGAGCTCCGGGTTCCGCCGAGGAGCATGTGAGCTCCATGAGGAAGTCCGGGAAAATGGGCATTTTTTGCGACGTTGTCGGCTGCTGCTTTGCATATAAGTAGTTTCCCGCCCACCTCGTAACCTGTTGATGAGGCGTGGGGTCTTGGCACGCGACCTGCAGGGCATCCGTTGCCCTATGGCACAAGTCGAACAGAGCAGGTACCGACACGTCCGGTTCCGGTAGAATTTGCCCCAGGTTCTGGGAGGAATGCACACTGTCCCCTCTGTAACCGTACTCGGCGTCTTGGTCAGACACTTCGGACGTCGAGTCCTCGACGGGAACCGAGGACTCCGAAAAGTTCTCATCCCCGACTTGACCGCTGCATTCCAGGTCCACGTTCTCGAGCTCTGGCTCGGGAGCGAGCAGCTTTGTGAGGCGTGCGGCCTTCTGCGCCGTGGCCTTCGCCATGGATTTAGCCAACACGTCCGCGCGGCGTTTCCTCACTATCGCCGGCATCCGTAAGCAGTGGGAGCAGGAGTCGGGGATTCCAGCGCTTTTCTTGCGTGCAGAATCCCTAGGCAGACAGGACAGGCCTCATGGATGTCCGTCGCCGAGAGGGAGTAGCCGCAACCGCTGGGGCAGGCGCTCTAGCGAGGGCTCGTTGTCCTGCTGGCTTTCTTCTGAGTCTTTGTCCTCCGTTTTCCATTCTCAGGAGCCATGTCCGGAGACGAGAAGTGTCAAGGCTGTTCCTAGTTTCCTTTTGTTCGAAGCCGTCCTCTCTGTCGTCTTGCTTTCGCTGGCTAGCCTGCTAATGGTTAGCAGGGAGTGTTGTGACGCAGTTAGCGCCGTCGAGCGAAGCAGCTGCGGAGAGAGAAGAAAACTTCGAGGTAAGTACAAAAACGCTGGACTAGCTTCCGCCAGCCCAGCAGTACGCAGGAAAAATGTAACTGTACGCTCAGCGTAGGGAGCAAGCTCACCTCTGATCGAGCGATGCGACAACAGAGAAGTCCCACGAAGTTCAGGTTTTAAGCGAGGTGAAGGGCAATAAGAGAATGATGGATGGGCGTCAACGGCTTAAATACCCAGAGGGAGGGGACTCTGGCGTGATGCTGATGCCCCTGCCGTAAAGGTGTGAATGTATTCCTTCAGGTAATCGCGCGGGGGCGCAATTTCCCATAGCAATTATGTTGCACCGAGTGACATGACTGATAAGGGAACTATGCAAAATTAATCAGTGCTTTATCACATTCATACACCGATGGGTCACACATTGGAGGCAATGAAAGGTTCAGTGTCTTTCCCATGGACACGTGGGCATGTGACTCCTGTTGGAATCGAACCCCCAACTCTTGCATTGGAAAACGACTGTTCTTACCACTCAGCCAAAGCTGCCCAAATGGGCTTCTCATTTTTTAAAGTTGCCAAGTCTACTTCAGTGTCATCAAAGTTATTGAACTTTTGGAATAAATGATTGAATCACAATGTGGAGGATGTTATTTCAATTGTTTAATTTATTTATTAATTTATTTTTAAATAGCGAACACATTTTATTTAATCCCAACCTTATGAAAAAAATTAAAATGAAAGAAATATAACTGTACAATGTAGTTAGTCAGAATTGCTTTTTAAATCTCACTTAATTTTGGGGAATCATTTGGATGATTGTTTAGACTGTAGATTGAAATAAAATTAAATGAAGAGAATTGGATGGCATGTTAACCTCATACATTGTAGAATGGGATGTACAAAGTGGATTCATTCTATTAGACTGCCATCGTCAGTTTTTTTTTTCTTTCGGAAAGTGCACCAAGATGTTTGTTTTGACCCAACTCCAGAAAAAAAAGTTTAAAGAATGGTGCTTCTTTTTCTTCTTCCACCACAGTTGCTCATCCTTCTCCATCCCATTATGTCATAAGCATCCTCTGTCCTCACCCCAACTACATCCATGTCTTATCTAACTGCATCCGAATATTTCCTCTTTTGCCATATCCTTTGTCTTTTTTTCCCCCTTTTTTTCTGTCAGCTGCCTTTCTAACTTCCTTCTACCAATGTACCCACTGTCCCACCTCTGGACGTGTCCAAACCATCTAGGTCTGGTCTCTGTAACTTTATCTCATTTTTCAATGTGTGCTGTACCTCTGGTGATCTCATTCCTAATCTTACACATCTAAGGGCAACCACAACATCTTAATTTCTGCCATAGCCATTTTTTTAATTAAATCTCACATTGAACTTGAAGCACTCCTACAGCACAGCTCACCACTTTCCTGCTGTCATCATACATGGCCTGTACCAGTCCAACACACTTCTCTGCCATTGCACTGTTATATGATATTTCTAAATCCACAAAGACAAAATGACGTTCTTTCTGACTCCCTCTTTACTTATCCGAAAGCATCCTCAAAGCAGGTAGCATATGTGGTACTCTTTATTGGCATTAAACCATTCTGAGGCTCACAAATTATCACCTCTCATCTAAGTCTAGCTTCCTCGATTCTCTCCCAGCTTTTAATTGTGTGGCTCATCAAACTGCCGTCTCTGCAAGACATTTAAAAAACCTACATTTGTATTTCCTCAACTTCTACTGCCTTTCCCTTCTTCATTCTTTTCAGAGCTTTCCGAGCTTCACCCTCAATTATCTTTCCTGGTTCCTGGTCCACAGTTTATAAGACCACTACTTTCCTTTCCCTTTCATAGTCTTAATTTATTAGCTCCTCAAAGTACTCCTTCCATCTTCTTGTCACACTCTCCTCACTTGTTATAACATTACCATTCCTACAGTTAACAAGCCTAACCTGCTGCACATTCTTTCCAACCTGATCCCTCTATCTCACAGATCGGAAAATGTCCTTGTTGCCCTCATTAATGTCCAGCCCCAATACAACTCAGCATACACCTTCTGCTTTCCTTTTGCTTCATCTCTCTTTGCTCTACATGACATTTCCTTGTATTCCTGTTATCACAATCCTTGTGTTTTGAACCCATTTGCAGGCAGGTGAATGAGGCAGGAGTTTTAAAATAAAAACGATTTATTTTAAACTATGAAAACAAAAACAAAAAGCTGACGTGGCAGCAAAACTTACAAGAATGGGAACAGGCAGGCAAAACAGGACGGGTACAGACTCAGATGGGGACTTGGACACAGAGACAGGATGACTGTGACATCTGTGCAGACAGAACAATGACCAGACGCAGAGTGGAGGAGAGAAAGTCTTTTGACAGAGTAATGAGTAATGAGTGCAGCTGGGCAGGTGGCTGATGAGAACAGGTGTGAATGATTAAGACTGAGGACTGGAGAGGCAGACTGAGGTGTGAGTGGAAAGTGACAGAAAACAGAATCAGATACCAGGGAACAGAATAACATGAGGGATAGAATAACAAAAGTATGAAAAGAGGAGAACACAAAGAAATATAAAGAAAACAGACAGGGACAGAGCCTGTCACCTGTTTCATATATTCAGTCGCCTCACTGTCATAAATCTTCTTGGCTAACCTCTTTCTTTGAACAGCTACCTGCACTTCATGATCCCACCACTAGATTTCAATATCATCTTTTGTTTTCTTTCCAGATGACACACCAAGTACCATCCTACCTTTCTCTTTACGGGGCGGCCGTGGCGTAGTGGTAATGGCAGTCGTCCCCCGATTGGAAGGTTGGAGGTTCGAATCCCGGTTCCCCACACCATGTGTCGTTGTGTCCTTGAGCAAGACACTTAACCCCGAGTTGCTCCTGGTAGGGCTGGATGGCGTCTTGCATGGCAGTCTGCCGCTACCGGTGTATGAATGTGTGTATGAATGGGTGGATTGTTGGTATTGTAAAGCGCTTTGGGGCCCCTCATAGGGGGCTATAAATAAGCTCGATTTACCATTTAATTTCAGTTGCTGTAGTAGCCCAGTCATCTGGAAGTTCTTTCTTACCACCCAGATCATTTAACAGCTCCTCTCTGAACTCTTCACAACATTCCTGTTTCCTCAGCTGCCACCAATATGTCTTCTTCTTTGAATTTACACTTACTATCTTCTTCACAACAACAGCCATTCTACAACCATCCAATGCTTCACAACAACAGCCATTCTACAAAATACACACAACCATCCAATGCTGTTTGTTCACACTCTCCCCTGCCAAAACCTTACAGTCCCCAATCTCCCTCAGGCTTCTACTTCTACACAGAATGTAGTTGACCTTCAAACTCCTTCCTCCACTCTTATAGGTCACTCTAAGGCTCCAATATACTCATGTATCATGTCAGCCTTACAGAAACTGTGCACACTGTCCGCAGAGGGTTCAGACTTCATACTCAAGCGTCCACCCTGAGCGGCTGCAGTCAGCTCCACAGTCAAGGGGTGTTTACCTTCGGGATAAATGTAAGTTGCCAATTGGTCATTTGCTGACACACCTAATAGATTCATTGACATTTCGCTAAAAAAAAAAAAAAAAAAGAAGAGAGAGCTGGCAGCTCCAGCCGCAGCAGTGTTCTGTGTTTGTATGTTGTTAATAAAACAAATCTTAAAAAATAAACAGGGAGCACTGGGCCTGCAGCCCACACATCAGACCTGCCCACCAGGAAATCTCCAGACCCTCCCGCAGCCACGCTGGACCTGATTTTAATTTTCTCATGACAAATTACTTTATTTCTCACAATTTCAGTCATGGCATCAACGGAGGAGGAAGAGATTGCTTGCCTCTTGGAAAAAAAGAAAAAAGAAAAGGCCAGGTCAGAGATGAAGAAGGGAAATTAATTACATTAGTGCCACATACAAAACAGTCCTTCGCCGGGTAGTTTATTGTGCGACACAGAGTACGGGTACGCAGTTGTAAAAATTGAGCTTTGCATGGACATGCCCTGCGGGCGTCCACTTCGACTCTAATCCAGTATGCGCAGATCTCTGCGGATAGATGTACTGTATGTGTAAGTATACTGGAGGCTTAATTCCCTCCCTTTTTTGGATACAAGTGTTGACTACAGCCATTTCCATTCTCTTCGTAACATCCACCACCATCGTTCCTTCCTGGTTTCTTTCCTTGACACCAAACCTACCCATCACTTCCTCATCCGCTCTGTTTCCTTCACCAACATGTCCACTCAGGTCTGCTCCTTTTACTGTTTTTGCTGAGGAATTTATTTCTGAAAAAGTCACACAGGCTGCTCCTTTGAATTGAAAAAGCCCTTTGGATAGAGGGTGAAACGTTTTCTGTAACAAATAAAGTCCATTTTTATATTTTTATTTTTTTGAATTGAGCGCTTGTTCTGATTTCTGAAAAAGGTTTTACAATAATTTC
>JBBPBX010003351.1:6217-28478 GCA_038048925.1 Garcialebias charrua
TATATATATATATATATATATATATATATATATATATATATATATATATATATATATATATATATATATATATATATATATATATATATATATATATATATATATTATATATATATATATATATATATATATATATATATATATATATATATATATTATATATATATATATATATATATATATATATATATATATATATATATATATATATATATATATATATATATATATATATATATATATATATATATATATATATATATATATATATATATATATATATATGTATATATATATATATATATATATATATATATATGTATACTGTATATGCATGTTCAATAATCCAGGTAGATCAATGTAACATGGTTGAGTCATGTCCTCTCTGCCATAGCAGGAGCCAGGGTGTTGTGTGTGTGTGTGTGTGTGTGTGCGTGTGTGGGTCCTTTCAAATTTTTGAATAACAGAGATGCCATTTCCTGCATTTTGGTGTATTTTAACGGGTTGTTATACATCAACAGTTATTTAATTTGTAGTAAAATTACTATTTTGGAGAGGAACAGCAGGTTGTGTGTGCAGCAGCTCTGATTCTGTCAGGTGTCCTAAACCCCCTCCTCCCTACCCTCACTTCACGGTTCTGAGCTGAACTATTCTCCACTGAATTTGTTGTTCCTGCTTCAGTTCTAAGTGGCACCGTTTGAAGCACCTGAAGGCTTCAATTCTTTGTTGTCCAACTAAGGACAATCCATCCATCCATTTTTTATTAAAGTAAATTGGACTGTCTTTTTTTTTTACATTTTGATCGGTATTGAAAAAGCCCTCTGGATAGAGGTCGAAACGTCTTCTGTAACAAATAAAGTCCAGTTGATCTCGTATTGAACGCCTTTTTTGATTTGATCATGTCCTGGACGACTGAGAATCTTCACCAGCATTTTGATCGCTGTTGTTATTTTGACAAATTAGCGCCGTTGTTTTGAAATGTGATGTATAATGGGAATAAAACATCAAACATTTTTATATTTGTATTTTTTAGTAATTTTTTACAGTAAGCTTATTTATTTATTTATTTATTTATTTATTTATTTATTATGGTCTGAAAATGTAGCAGGAGTGCTGATGTACATGCTCTAGGCCTGTCTGGAGACGTTTCTGTGCATAACATGCACTATCCACAGGGCATTTATTTATTCTGTTGACTAAATGATTGTTTCTGTTTCGGGGGTCCGTCTGAGAGGAGGAGAGAGGGGGTGTTTTTCAGTGTGCAGCCACGCTGATGGGGACAATATTTGAAGAGGAGAAAGAGGAGAAGGACTCTGCACAGAATCTCTGTGCATAAATGTGACCATCTGTCCCGCCGTCCTCTCCCCACCGCCTAGAGGCTCCTCTTCTGTTCCTCGAAGGCGCGTGTTGCTGGTTCGCCACCCATGCTGCGACTGGAACATCCACTCCACAGACTGGGTCCACCGGAATAAGGGCAACATCTCCTCTTGTTGTATTTTTAATAAATAATCAAATAAAAATGTGCAATGACTTTGGACTTTTAGGGGCGGAGCTGAGCAAAGAGTTGTCGGAACAGAACGGGTCAAAATGAGAGAGTTCCCAGATCTTGTTCTGGCAGGATCCGGCTCAAATTAACCACTGCTGTCATCAGTTATATTATTGGGGAAGCAAAGCAGCCACTGGACAAAAGAATGGCCCAGGAGAGCAACATCATCAGGCCAGGACTTGGTGGTTTACACTTTTCTGCAGATCAGCGGTCACTCTTTTAGGGATGATGTGCACATCCTTGATAAAGTGGAATGTTGGTTCAAGAGCAATTCAACAGGAGCGGAGGTCTACGTGTCCAACTGACATGATGCCATCTGTCAATCAATCCAGTAAGCTCAGCAGCATCTAACCAATCGGCGATTGCGATTTGTCCTGAAGTGAAATGTGCCTTACCTGCAGGAGCTGTACCGCCATTTCTCTGACAATATTATTGCGATTTTATGTTACGGACACTTTGCTGTCCTAGGGATTTCGTGAAAAATCAATGTGAAAATTGTTAAACGTCAGTGGGGAGCATGCAATCCAGACATGCGTTACACTGAGCGTTTAGAGAATGTAATGCAGTTTATTCCATTTCCAAAACCCAAACAATATTTGGATTTTTTTTAAAGATTGATAAAGGCCGGCGGCCGACCGCAGCTGAATATAACAGTGATAAACAAGAACTACCACATGTTCATCTGTATGAAGGTAACTGCAAGTAAATCTTCAATTTTTGATCATAATTACGTTGTAAACTCAATGCTTGAATTAAATGTGCTTTGTTTTGTGTGTAGATATATGTTGCAGCTTCTGGTTGCACAAGGTTAGTCTTTGTTTGCTATGATCAGTTAAAACTAAATTGGTTTGGGGTTTGTTAGGTTGCGTAATGTAAAATTTACACTCTTACTGAATTTCACTGTAAATGATTGCCATGTGTTGCTCTGCTGCATTAAAACATCTACTGCAGTAATACTTGTAAGTTATTAGAAGCTTTTGTTGTTTTATTGTCTGTTTTCTTTGTCTTAATGTTGGCTGATGATGCAAAATCCCATACTAATGATGTCAGAACTTAGTCTGAACCTTATTCTGACACGTGTGGGATTCTGGTGATTTTTATTTATTTTTTCTGCGTTGCCTTGCAGTTCCTCCCTTTTTGTAGATCGGCACCAATGACCAGCCAATTCTAACAAGCTCCAGGGGTATATAATATAATATAAGGCTGATTCAGCATGCCTTCCTGGAACAACGCACATCAGTTGGTGTAGTGACAGCCTTCCTGTGTTTTTGAGAGTTTAA
This sequence comes from Garcialebias charrua, assembly GCA_038048925.1. NCBI lineage: Eukaryota > Metazoa > Chordata > Actinopteri > Cyprinodontiformes > Rivulidae > Garcialebias > Garcialebias charrua. The sequence continues at coordinate 9,044 of JBBPBX010003351.1, forward strand.
ATAATTTTTACCAGTCTTCCCTCTGTGTCTTCTCATCTCCTATTTCTCTTAGAGTCTGACCCTGGATCTACCTGTGTGCCTCCGGTGTTTCTAAGAACAGGACCTAAAGGGACCTGTTGCCCCCTGCCTGCTTCTTCTTGGGCTCCTCTACCTTCGTCTGTGCTGACAATCCTGAAGGAAACTGTAAGAGAAACATTTCCATCTACTTTGGAATCCAGTTTACCAGTCCTTTTCAAGTTGTTTCCCCAGAGCTTCCTGTGAATACGTGTGTACGTAACTTCACCTGTAAATAAACCTCTCCTTTTACTCCAGAGTCGTCCGAGTTCTGTTATTCTCAGTCCTCTGCTCTGGTGTTCTTCCCTCGCAATTACGTTAAAATCTGCTTCCAGTGATACGTTGTTGTTACTTCAATAAATAAAAAATTACCAAATATTTTCTGTGCTACTTGGTGCATTACATCCAGATTAAACAGTTTTAAACAGGAATTAATTATATCAGACTTGAAAATATAGTTCACATTTTTGACAGTGTTTTGTAGAGTTGGCATCACCAGTAGCATACTGGTGATACCTGCAGTAGATAGGAAAAATATTCCCAAGTTGCTACAGATTTTTTGAGACAGCCATTCATGGCAAACAGGCACTGCTGGGCTCACGCTTTACTGTACATGTTCAGGTGTCAGAGATATGTGGCAACATTTTCTTGCAGCCATGTATCTCAATATCCCAGAAATGTGAGGCAAACACACTAAAATGTGATGGTGTAAATATTAAAGATGAAAGTGCTCACATATACAGCTACAGTGCGTTGCCAATGAGTCTACGCTCGAGTTAAAAGCAGGGTGGTGTTGTCCAGCGACAAGATAAATGCTCACTCTCCTGACAGGCGCTGTGAAAGTGAGCAAGCTGCTGCTCTTCTGAGGAGACAAAGTGCTTAGAAACATATTTAAATTAGGCTGTGTATCTCATGACGGTTTTACAGAATACAGTAATGTACTGAACCATCAGCAATAATGTTGGCACTGTAAATGAATGTGTGCACACATGCAAGTTGGTAAAAACTAACAAAGGGTCCAAGTTTACATGTAATGGCGATTTGGTAGGCCGCGTTGCAATGGTTTTTGTGGTTTAGTATCATGAATGGTTACTTGATTTATCCAGAGTAGTGTGGAATGACAAAAAGAAAAGCATCCATCCAAATGTACATCCATCCATCCATCCATTCTTCATCTTTACCCACTTCTTCCTTTTCGAGTCACAGGGGGTCACTGGTGCTCATGTCCAGCCATCAATGTGCAAGAGGGACATCCTGGACAGGTAAGTCCATCACAGGGACACAGACAAATGAAACAAACACAATTCAATTTCAATTCAAAAATTCAATTCAATTCAGTTTATTTACAAAGCGCCAAGTCACAACAGAAGTCATCTCAGGGCACTGAACATAAACATTCATATATATATAAATAATAATTTAACATTATTTATCTGAGAAGCAGACTGCTTTAACTCTATCGCAGAACTCTCATCTTGAGCAAGCATGAACTCTCTCACTCACACGTGGGACAATTTAGTTACCAATCAGCCTAACATGCATGTTTGTTGTCTGTGGGAGGAAACTGGAGTACCCAGGAAAAACCGACACATGCACGGAGAGAACATGCAAACTCCGCCCAGAAGGGGATTTGAACCAGGGCGACCTGTAATTATTGTTAATTTGTCGCGTCAGATGGGGTTCGGAAATGATGTCTTCGGGGTGAGGCGGAGGAGCTGATTTTTTGGGCCCAGATGTAACTCTAGAACAGAATGACAAATAAAAAGAGCAGAAAGGGAAAATAAAGACACAAAAAGACAAAGGCAGCAGACAGAGGGGGTCCATGTACATTCAGGCAGTTCGTTTTTCCATTTGAAACAAAAATGAAAAAGCAAAAACACACTTTTTTCATCTGATTATGTCAATCTAATTATATTTTGGTTATTTGACTGATACTGTATTAGTCTATTTATTTTCATTGTTTTTCTGCAGTCGTCTCTAAAAAAATAAATTAACCAATGAGTAAATAGTTGTAGAAGTGTGGGCTTTGAAAAGATAGGCAGGCTAAATGCTGCGTGATATGTTTATGTTGTTTATTAAATTTGTTCTTTTTTTTTTTTTACAAAAGAAACACAATACAAGACAATCCCATAAATGATAACGTACAAAATATAAAAAAATGAAAGGTAGCAGAAAGAAGAATAAATCTTATTATATCTGCCCCTTTTTTCAAACAATCAGATTAAACAATAATAATCTTCCACCAACAGTACAAAATGACTAACTCTTTCTAATTTTCTAACTAATACAATATGTGACAAATAAATAATTTCTTGTGTTGCATTCAAGGAGCCTGTGTCTAAATGTAGCTCTTTAAAGGCTGCAGTATCTCTCAAACAGATCAGTTTAAAGAAGCAAAGATCAATCAAGACCATTTTTTTTAACATCTGCTGTTTCTTTGTGGAAAGCTCTATTCTTCTTGATCAGCCATCTAAAATAAAATTTAAAAAACTGAAGACATTCTTGTTCTCTGAAAGTTTCCCTTTTACAAACTGTAGATAATTTATCATATAAAGTTGCGTCCCTATTTTAAGTCACTGATCACACCTTGCAGCAATTACACCCTGGCACAGAAATGAATGAACGTCTTCTGTGACCTGTATAAATCATATCCTGTGGCATATTTAACTTATTGTTGTGCCATAATGAAATATTCAAATGCAGCCTCACTTCTTCCAGCACGAGGTAAGTCTGCAATAATGACTTAACGGCCTGGGAGGAATAAATGGAATTTGTGGGAAATTAATCAGAGTCTCAAGGATTTTCAGCATGACAAATGAGACCAAAATGTGGGTCAGAACCACAGGTTGGTTAGGCAAATAGGCTGAAACACAATGTCCAAGCCAGTAAAGGTCTTCTGTGCCACAACGCGAAGTATAATTGATAATATAAGATTTTTACTTCTTTCTGCTGCCTTTCATTTTATTTATGATTGTATTTCTTATTGTATATTGAATTGGTTTTTTCAATGAATAAACATAAATAAATTAATAAATTAATAAATAAATTAATTAATTCTCTGTACGTAGTTTGGCAGAACTCGTATATTTTTTTTTATTTGTTTGTTTCTAAATATTTGTTGTTTATTTAATTTTTAAACTTCTAAAAAGTCTCTACCTAATAAAAAGTTAAAGTGTGAGCTCACAGCACTGGGCACAGCATGGTTACCATGAATTTGTGCCTAATTATCCACCTCATTGTTTGGAAATCTATATAAATTATGTGTAAAACTTCCTGTCAGACAGGAAGTACGTGTAGTTGTAAACAATGATGGGAGCGGAGCACGGACTGTGGTTTATTTGAAAGTAATTTGCATTCAGTATAGTAGATAAAACTCTGTTTTTGTTTTAATTACATTTATTTAACAACCATAAAGTTGACTAAAACAGCCGTGCTGAGTTCAGGTGTCTGATGTGTTCACGTCCACACGAACAACCAGACCAAACTCAATCAGTGGCTACAAAAACAGTGTTTCGAGCACAGACCCAAAATAAAAAGAGTGTTCCTGTGAAAAGAGATACAGTTTCCATCTCCTACCTACAGATGAGGAATTAAAGAGAATGTGGCTGAAAAATTAAGAGCTTGAAGACACCACCCAAAACGCTACATGTGAGCTCATTTTACTTGTTGACAAACGGCCGACGGAGGAAAACCTGCATCCTACTTTGTACAATAAACCACCAGAGAAGAGACGGATCCTCAGAAGGATTGAAAACAGTGACGAGAACATCATCAGGTAGGATTTCAAGCACATGAAGGACAGTATTATAGTATTTGTTCGTCTTCAGTTTTATGATTTTCTCTGTTACTAACCCAAGCACGGTGATGGAGGACTTTTGGGCTCTATGTCTTCTGGGATCTAAGCCCTCATATTTGCGGGCATGACGTCATGTCTATAAATAGCCTCTTTAAACAAAGCACGCTGCATGTGAAGTGTTGCATTCACTTCTGTTGGACAGCAGAGACTCCAATCTTTATAAAGTAGTGTTTTTATATTGATTTTGTTGTGTATTTACTTCAAAATACAACCAGAAATGTGGCAGATGATTGCTGTTATAGTATTGTGCCCCTGTGCGAGCAATCAGTTGATTTTTTATTACCAAAAAGTCAATGAATTCAAAATGAAATTCAAATTTCAGGAGTTTCCCTGAACACACCACATTGTGAAGCAACCAATCAGAACCGTTTTTCCTCCATGTTGTGTCCTGAACACAGAAACACAGCAGCAGTAGTTTTGGTGAAGAAAGGGGGGGGGGGAGATCAGGCACTGATTACAGGTAAGACTGGCTGTTTTATTTGGTTTTTATTTGGTTTTTATGATTATTTAGTGTGTCTGCAGAGTTTTGTAGTCGTTTTTGGTCTGTTTTTCAGAATGAAAGGGGAAAAAACAGAGAATTTGTGATGAAGATACTGTTTTGACACATAGTCAGTGTAAACAGTGGTAAAAACACGCATGTGAAATTGCCCACTTTATGATGTAAAAATATGTATACTAATTCGTTTTTTACTAAGTTTGTACACAAGTTCTTAAAATATGGTTGGGTTAAATGCAGAGACTAATTTCGTCTTGTATGGAAACATACACAGATGACAAATGTGACATTATTATTATATATACCAATGAAATTTTCATTTTAGGCTGTTAAAATGGTTCGTTCAATATTTTTGTGAATTTCATAGTAAATATATCAATATTTTACTAACACGGATTTCATTTTTTTATGTTTTTTTTTGCTCCAATGTGCTCATGCATTTTGTCAAAATGAAACAAAGACTGTAAAATCATGAAGATGAGGTTGTCCTGAAAACAACAATACCAAACAAGGCCAGATAAATAGTTTTTATGATGGAAATATAAGGGTAAATTCAAATTTATACCAAAACGGACATTTAGACCTCAGACCCGAGAGGGTTAAGGTCAATAAAACTGTGTCCCACCTCTTTTAACAAAACACGACCAAGCTTATTACTGTGTAGATACTAATAGACCTCAGACCTTTTCAGGTTGTTCATCGCCTCATCATCGGAAGCAACCAAGTCAGTGAAGTAGCTAAATATGCTAGTAGATGTAATCTGCAGCCACTTCTTCAGCTCGTCCTTTAACCTTCGTCCGCAGCAGGCAGCACCTTGATTATATTGTCCTGTTTGAGCTCTGACAGGTGGTGTTCCTACATGTTTAAATTAAATCCACAATGCTTGGAGGAACTGCATTAGCTCGTACTGTTCTCACATAAAAAAAATGCCGGTTCTGGTCTACGCCGGAAGTCACGACCATAATTCGTGCAAGGCTGCATGGAGGAGAGGAATAAGGTGGATATAATCTTTCTAAACTTGATTGCTCATGGAGAATGATGAGGACAGAGTCTCTGGAAGGAGTAAGTGATTTTACCAAGACAGATCACTAAGTGGTTCATGAATTTAACATGAAATTCTCAGTGTGAATGTGTGTTCCCTGAGAGTTTATACTTCAAAAAGACACTTATTAATATTCTAATCACATTAGAGCTTCAAATAATCTCTGCACACTCTAGAGGTTAAATTAATGAATATTCACAGGACAAGTAAAATGAACTCTAACCTTTGGAGCTTATTTTTGTTTTAATTGTGTCCCTGGCCCTAAATCTCTTGCTGCAAACTGCAGATTTTATAATTTGCAGTTTGAAAACAAACACCAACACAGGTCTACAAACTGCATCTTATTAAACAGGAGGCTGACCTGGTAAACCCAAACAAGCGGAGATGGGGGAATTTGGAAGATCAGGTTTAGGCCCCTGCACTTAGAAAATGGCTTACTTGAACTCTCATTTCATAAAGACATTAGCTTTAAGGGAAGAATGGAGCGGGAGATTGACAGACGGATTGGTGCAGTACTGCAGAGTCTGTGCCGGTCCATTGTGGTGAAAAGGGAACTGAGCAAGATGAAGCTCTCTGTTGACCAATCGGTCTGTTCCTTCTCTCACCTATGATCACAAACGCCAGGTAGTGACTGAAAGAACATGATCATGGATACAGGTGGATGAAACTGAACTTTCCCATAGAGCAGGGATGTGAGAGTCAAATACACCGAGGGCCAATAAAACAAATTTGCTACAAGCCATGGGCTGGACTGGTTCAATGTTTATTATAAGGGGGTGATGCAAAAAAAAAAAAAATAGAATTCTGCACTCTTTTCATTCAATGTTTTCTTTTTGATGAATTTGTTTTATTTTGTCTCTTTTAAATGAATGAATAAATGAATTAAATAAAATATTAAATAGCTTTACATCTGCTAAGTTCTTGGCATAAATCAACACAGACATGTTCCTGCTTTTAGTATTTTACATTGTTTTATAATGTAGCTGTTTATGTTTTGTTTTTTTTAATACAGTTTTCTTGTGATTTTTAATTAATATGCTTTTTTATGACTGTTGGCTGCAAGTATCAAGCTGTGAAATCCTTCATTTTCTACAGCTGATAGCTGTTGGTCATTAATTATGATGAAGTTTAACAACTTCTCGGTGAACATTTGAGCTCCGTGGCTTCAGCGGTGTGTTTTTCTTGTTCAATCCGGGGCGGGCGCTCTGATTTCGGTCAGCCGCTCTCAGCCTGTCCCTCCTACGAGACGGTCAGACAGCGGGTCGGACTGGACGCAGCTGGCCGCGGTCGGTCTCCCTGTTTCGGTTCAGCGAGAGTGGCGTCCCGCTGAAGCCCCAGAGCTCGAATGTCCAACGTAAAACTAACTTGACCGCGGTTTAAGTCAAAGTCAAAGTCAACTTTATTGTCAGATCTGCAATATGTACTGTACAGGACATACACAGGACCGAAATTGCGTTTCTCTCAGTCCCTCGGTGCAACAGTAAACATCTAAACATTGAAACACTGAAACATATAATAATAGACATAAGCATAAAATAGTAAAACTAACACTGTCCTGAGTTTTTGCATAGTGGTATAAGAGTATGAAAATTTACACCAACTCTAAAACTAAAACTAAAACATTAAACATTTAATGAACATAATACTGTCCTGAGTTTTTGCATACTAGTATAAAAAAAGAGTATAAAAAGTATAACTAAAATAAACTAAAGGTTTCTAGCATTGACATTTGCAAAGTGGCAAAGCAGCGTATGAGTTAATGTACACAGTATATGTATGAGGTAGTAGTTGATGTTGTTATAGAGGCAAAAAGTGGCATATGCAGTAAGGCACATTGGGCATCCCTAAATAAGACCGTTCAGAGCACACTGTATATGTATCAGCAGTGGTGTAGATATTAGAGTAGTGTAAATGTAAACAGTAGTAATTAAATGTAAGCTGTAGTAATAAAAGTAAACAGTATTAATAAATGTAAACAGAGAATGTAAACAGTATTAATGTGGCGCTATGGCTCTGCAGACATTGCACGTTGCTGTCTTGTGGTGTTTAGTGTAAAATACTTCCACAGAGCGGACATTTTACCATGAAACGTTGGCTAGCTGTTAGCTAAAGTGCTACTCACAGTGAGTCCGCACATTGTAGCTGGCTGCAAACTATGAAATGGATTTTCTGAATGTGACGTGAGGCGGGTCTTGTTACTCTGGGTTCATGAGACACGACTCCGGATCGTATCGGCCCCACCCCTACTTCCGTTGCATTGTGGGGAATGTAGTGTTGGTGCGTGCAAAACACCAGCGGGCGGCTGTGGCCTGTGTGTTGGTTCTAATAATAATTAAATATCATCCAGGGGGCCATAGATAATTAATTTGCGGGACGGAATTGGCCCGCGAGATAAGGTGAGAAGTTCAGTTATCTGGGAGAGACTCGGAGTGGAGCCACTGCTCCTCCACATTGACAGGAACCAGTTGAGGTAGAGCTGTCATTTCTAACTCTGGCCCGAAGCCCGGCCCAGCCATGGTAATGTGCGGGCCGGGCCGGTATCGGGCTTTGATGCGGTTTTACGAATCATACAGCACAAAGAAAACGAGATAAGAATGCACTATAAAAAATTGTGTTAATTTACTTGTAGAGGAGGAGGCAGTAAGTTTACTGATGAGGAAAGAAATGAAATAGAGTGCAGCAGTTAATCAGACTGTGAAAAGAGAGTAGAGATGGCGCTGGTGCATTGCGCAATAATTGCGCATGTCTGCTCAGGCTCCTATGATGCGGTTTTACAAATTATACAGCACAAAGAAAACTGAATAAGAATGCACAATATAAAATCGTGTTAGTCTGCCCAGCCAGTTGAAAGAGGTAAAAAAAAAAAAATGCTCAGATGGATCAGCTGATCACCGGTCGCGTGCATCTCCACACCTGCTCTCATCTGCAGCGAAGGAAGTCGCAGCATCTACAAAAGCTGAAGCGAACAGTGCGTTCAATTTAAAAAAAAAAAAGCCTTGTTCTGTATTTTTCCAAACAATTTTGCTCTAAACATATTTTTGTTCATCTGTGTAATAGCCTATCTTTAAGTTGACTTTTTAGGCTATTCGTTTTAGAAATACATGTATCCATTTGGTGAAACAAGAAATCTTGTATCTTCCTTTTCTTTCAAATACGTTTTTAAAATAGCATGTCAAACTGATTTGCTTACAAAAAGCTTAATTAAAAAATGTTTTGTTTTTTGTTTTTTGGGGGGTACGGGCCCGTTGGGTCCGGGTCAGAAAAAATGATATGGGTTTGGGCCGGGCTGGAATTTTTAGGCCTGAATGCAACTATGTCTCCATCGCTACGTAACAAAGGGGGACGGCTTTGCAACGATTCCTTTACGCCATCATCTTCAGTGCTTGCTCCACTGGAAGTTAAATGTCTTTTTCTAGTTGTGCTCTCTTTTACATCTGACAGCCTGTGTGTTGTTGCATTCTTCTGATCTAGCGAACTGTCTGTGGGTGTGTTCGCTTTCAGCTCTGCACCTCCACTGGACCTTGCCTGGACTTTTTCTGCGCATCTTTCCGGTACTTTCTTCATTTTCTCCGTGCCCTGCCTCCTTGTTACGGCCTCAGGCCTGTACACCTTTCTCTTCTTGTAATTTTCTTTCTTTTTCTGTTTTTCCATGGGAGGAATTTCCAACTGGTAGTTCATCTCCAGCTGCTGGTTGGCTGCCTCCCTCTACTGGTGGACTCCGGACCAAGGCTTTCAAGGCTTACCTGTCCAAAGATGGACAGGTTGGCTGGAAGAGAAGTGGACAGCACCGCCCATCCGACCAACAGCAGCTCCCAACGAGGATGACAGATGAATGAAAGGGAGGTTTTAAAAGTGGGGCCTACCCATCAGTCAGTGCTGCTGTGCTTCATGTGCAGTTGGTTTGTGGTTATTATGCTGAACTGTGGTTTCTAAGGAATTGGAATTGTGTATTTTGTTTCTATAGGATTTTCACTTTTGTCCTCAATTAGTCGGTTTATTTTTCAGAAGAAAAGTTATTTTAGCTGTTTTCAGTTCGTGTTTGAGAAGAACACAAATTATTGCTTGCACTTGGACAGTAAAAATAAATTGTCACATTTGTCTAAAACAAACTTTTGGGTTTTGTCCTTTATGTTGCATCCACAGTGTAACATTCCCATGTCACCTTTTTGGATTACTTTTGTGTTTTGAACGCGCTTCTTCCACCTTTATCTTTCCTTCTTGTTCATCTCATGTTTGCTCACTGGGTCACTAGTTTATTTTCTCCCTTCTCTTTCGTTGATACTCTCTTTCTTTTGCTCCTCCATTGACAAGTTCTGTCTAGTCATGCTTTCCTACAATACAGATTGAAGTCATGAAAAATGTACTACAGTTTGACTGTGGAGTCAAATTTTTATTTACTTGACTTGATGCACTTTATTTACTTATTTATTTATGTCACGTTTTAAAGGAGCAGCGTGTAATTTTTGGTTACATAAACAGCCTATTATAGAGTTTGACAAAAAGTGAACATTCATCAGCTTAATCAATATATAGTTCCATTAAAATAAGAAAGTTTGTATTTGTTCTAATATTAGATAGGTTATTTATAGCTACATATTAGAGTGTCCCTCTATAGCAGCTGCCATTCAGTGTAAAAACAAGTTGCATTGCCAGAATCTACATCCTGGCACTTTAATTTACCAACTAATTAAATTACATGAATGCTGAAGAAATTACACAATAAAAATTATAAAACAGTCTGTCCTTGCTCTACAAGTCAGATGTGTCGTATATTTAATACAAGGTTAAATAGTACTAAGTATAAATTTTACAGAAGCATAATGCTTGTGTGAATAAATCATTGGAATAACTTTTCAAAGTTTTACTACTGTACGTTCACAAATAAGATTATTCTTTTTTATTTTTCAGAAACAGATCCTGTCTAACTCTGAATGCTAGGAAACTGTAACTACGACTTTCTTTCCCTCCATTGATTACAGTGACATTATCTACATGAATGCTCCTACAAGCACCCTGCAGATGTTGGATGCTGTCTATCATGGTGCACTAAGATTCGTGATTATCGTATCCATCACTGCACCCTGTATTCACTGGTTAACTGGACATCATTTACTTCACGCAGACTCTTCCACTGGTACATTTTCATCTTTAAATCCCTTCTTGGTCTGCTGCCCTCATACATCTCCTCCTACATGTCTCTGCGTGAGTGCAGCTACAGCGTGCGCTCTCAGGACATGATTACATGCCGTGTCCCCTCAGTGCAGACTGAACTTGGCAAAAGGGTCTTCTGCTAATCCGCTCCTGTTTCCTGGAATTTTCCTGGAATTTCTTGCAAAAATATCTGAATATCTCGACCTTGACCTCTCTAAGTGACTTCAAACATCTGTTAAGTTCATGACAAAACCAATGCCGACATGTTCCTGATTTTAGTTTTAAACATCGCCTTACAACCTAGCTGTTTTTTGCTACTTTTCCATTTAATTACCATTTTATTTTCACTTGTTACAAGCATCTTTTTTTTTGTACGCATCCTTTATGATTGTCTATTGTTGTTGTCATCGCTCTGTTAAAATTCAGGTATCTCTTATAAATGAGTCCTCGAGGCTCAATGGGATTAACCTGTGTAAATAAAGGTTGAATGAATAATACAGTAGATTGATTTTTGGAAAATGTACTTCAAACGGCTGGAAAATGTACAGGTTTTAGTGGATTTTAAAAAATGTTTAGGGGGCATTCCCCCTGGACACCCCTACAAGCTCCACATGTGCTCACTAATATGTATAGGTGTTCCTTTTTTGCCATCAGCAAAAGTTTACATGTATTTTGCAGGCTTTTAGTATTCTTTTTCAAATGCAATATACGTTAATCGTTTTTATTAGACAAACTGAATTCTAAAAATAAAAAATAATATTAAAGCTAAAGCTATTCAGCTTTATATGTGAATGTATGTACAAAGTAAATTGGCTGTGTGATTTTGGAAACTAGTTTTGATGAAAGTGATAGATCAGACAAATCAACAAAGTGATAGAAACAGAGTACAGACATGATTCTTGTATAGCTTCATGGTAGTGTTAACATGACTTCCTAGTGCAGTCTGAAAGAGTCATTCCAGAGAGGAAAACAGGTAAAAGTGAGCAGGGAAACAATTTATTTGGTCAGTACTAAAAGCATGGCAGTGTGTATGATGGACTTCATACTGAAAGACGTCTTCCAAACTTTCTCTAAGTCAGTTCACTTTGATCAATCGTAAAGTGAAGGGGTAGCATGAACCAGGCTTTAATTCACAACATGCCAGCCGTATATTGTAATCTAAACATATCTATCAAGAATTTACAGATGGACATATTGTGTTCAAGTTTTAGATGTAAAAATTGCTATCTTTTTATGAGTCACGTGGAAAATGGAGACTACGTTTAAAGATCGTCTTTGGACAGCGTTTGAACCCTTGCACCTATGAAACAGAAAAGCGTTTCTCATCCTAAAGAAGGCAGGTTTTATCACTTTATCCTCCTCAGTCAGATCTCACCAGGAGGTCATCTTTTAAGACCCCAGATAACTGATCTATATCCCATGAAAGAGGCTACAGAATAAATGCCCCTGCTCATTTACCAGGCAGCGGAGATCAATAGTAGCTGATCAAAGATGGAGATAAAACTGGATTGGTCAATCTCAGACTCTTTGATGTCAACCTGAGGTCATCTCATTATCGCAAGGCTTTAAATTCACAATATACTCTTATTTCTGAGTTCCTAACAAAGACGCAATAATATAGATGTTTCTATTAAAATGTACTTGGCGATTACTTGGTGTTATTATTAATGGACCATGTAATGGACAAAACACACCCTGCAATTTAAACCCTCTGTGCTTATAGCTTATGCAGCCCGTTGTGAAAAAAAGTCCTATTTCTTTACATATGTCATACCTTCTTACCCTGTGAATATTTTTGCTTCATCTATGTGGAACTACTTTCATAAACAAAATAACCTATAGTGTGTGTGTGTGTGTGTGTGTGCATGTGAATTGCAAATGGGTTAGGGTTAGCAGGCTATAGAAAATGAATGGAAGTCAATGCAAAGTCCCCACAAAGTACAATTACAAGAACGTGTGTGAGGGGATGCTTACGTGTGTTTAAAAGTCATTACAATAAATAGATTGTAAATCGTTCCAGAGAGCTTTTTTTATTAGAAGCCTGTGTTTTGTGCTTATTTTATGTTTGTGTGTGTGTGTGTGTGTGTGTGTGTGTGTGTGTGTGTGTGTGTGTGTGTGTGCGTGTGTGCGTGTGTGTGTGTGTGTGTGTGTGTGTGTGTGTGTGTGTTTGATGAGCATGCAGTGAATTGACTCCTCCTTCAGCCATAAAGCAGAGTCAAAAGTTGGATGGCTATAAAAGCGGGACATGGTCACTGTAATGTAGTTTTCTGTCAAAAAAATGTTGAGCTGTTCAAATTAACAGCTTCTGTATTTCATGGACAGACAGATGTTGTGAGGATCTGTGTGTTTTGTGATGTTTGTGTCTACTTGTGATTATTTTTTTATTTTAGTTTCCGAGTCTGTTTTTCCTTGGTTTCCAGTTTCCCCTGCATGTCTCGTCTCACATCAGCTCTGCTGCCTCTTTCACCTGCTCCTCATTGTCCTTCCCCAGTTTGTGATTATCCCCTCATTGTATATTTTGTGTGTCCTTGTTGTTCCCCATCCGTGGATTATCCTGTGAAGGTTGTCATGGTCTGTTTCCCCAAGCCGGCGTCTCTCCGTGTCATCCTGCTCCTGTAGTCCCTGTGAGTTTTGCAGCCACGTCAGCCTTTCGTTTTATTTAATAAACTGATTTTCTTATTTTTACCTCTGAATTCTCCGCCTCGGCCTAAACTGGGTTCATCTCCAAAACCACATCTGATCATGACAGATATGTCTTGTTCGGAACAAGAAATATCTGTCATGATCAGATGTGGTTTTGGAGATGAACCCTGTTTAAACAAACTAACCAAAATAATGCATAGCCTATGCGTTATTTTGGTTAGTTTGTTTACATGATTTGCATATACATATTCTATTTATGTGACCATTTACATGTCAAAGAGCAAACTAAACTACAAATAGTACAAAAAATGTACTTTACAGTGCAGAAAAGTATTTAAATGTGTAAACAAATCTTACAGAAATGCGCAACTGTTCAAGTTATCATGTCAGTACCATAGATGGGTCCAGCTAGTACTGGTACAACAAATCTAATCTGCTTATTTAGGTACATTCCTGCACCTTGATCAATGACAGTGTGGCAAATACTACTACAAGTACAAGTACAAAGTACAACTTCAGCTGTTGTAATCAGCCCTTGAGATCTGGCAAATCAGGGCTGAGATTGGTTGAAGTTCAAGCTGATCAAAGTCAAAGTCAACTTTATTGTCAGAACTGCAATATGTACAGGACATACACAGGACCGAAATTGCGTTTCTCTCAGTCCCTCGGTGCAACAGTAACCATCTAAACACTAAACACTAAAACATTTAATACACATAAGCATAAAATAGTAAAAAAGTGTAACACTGTCCTGAGTTTTTTCATAATAGTATAAAAGTATGAAAATTTACACCAACACTGAAACACCAAACACCCCTAAAACACCAAACACCCAATGAACATAAGCATAAAATGAAATAATAAAAGTGTAATACTGTCCTGAGTTTTTGCATAGTAGTATAAAAAGTATAAAAAGTATATCTATAAAATAAACTGAAGGTTCTAGCATTGACATTTGCAAAGAGTGGCACAGCAGCATATAAGTTAAAGGGATTGTGACATGATTTTTTTACTATTCATAAAATTGCTCAAAATATATATATTTTATCATTTAAATATGTTTGTTTTTGCAAACAAAATGATAAATCACTTTAATTTTGCTTTAAAAGTGATTTTGAACTTCAAGCCGTGTTTAATCATGGGAAATCCGATTACACTCGAACGCACCATATGTGATGTCACACTGGGCAGAGGGCTGTGGTGTCTTTAATAGCGGACAATTTAAAACTGGACGAATTTAGCAATCTATGTGAAGATTTGAGCTATTTGTCTTCATTTTGGGAAGCAGAAAATTGTTTGGGTGATGGAACAAGAAACAACAGGATCTAATTTAGGTCTGATGCTGTATCAGACTTCCTTCATGTCGAGCTGCTCATACCTGCGCACTGTGACAAGCCCAGAGCTCTGCCCGGTGTGACATCACAGATGGTGCGTTCGTGTGTAATGGGATTTCCCATGATTAAACACGGCTTGAAGTTCAAAATCACTTTTAAAGCAAAATTAAAGTGATTTATCATTTTGTTTGCAAAAACAAACATATTTAAATGATAAAATATATATATTTTGAGCAATTTTATGAATAGTAAAAAAATCATGTCACAATCCCTTTAATGTACACAGTATATGTATGAGGTAGTTGATGTTGGTATAGAGGCAAAGTGGCATATGCAGTAAGGCACATAAGGCACATTTGGCATCCTTAGATAAGGCTAGTCAGAGAATGCTGTATATGTATCTGCAGTAGTGTAGATAAAAGTAGTGTAAATGTAAACAGTAGTAATAAATGTAAAGCAGTAGTAATAAATGTAAACAGTATTAATAAATGTAAACAGTGAATGTAAACAGTAGTATGACTATAGGCAGTAATGTAATACAAACATTAGTGCAAATATGAGAAGTAGTGCAAACTGAATGAACACATGACCGAGAGTTTAGTGAATAACCCGTTTGATGACACAGAGTCCAGTGTTAAAAACTTTGTGTTGAGTGGTAATGTGTGAGAAAGTTTTTTGTGTTAAGGCAGTTCAAATGGGAGGGGAGGCAGAGCAGGCAGAGTGTTTAGCATTCTGACTGCCTGATGAACAGAGCTGTCTCTCAGTCTGCTGGTACGAGCCTGGAGACTCCTCAGTCTCCTCCCTGATGGCAGCAGTCTAAAGCGGCTGTGTAGTGGGTGTGTGGGATCACCTGCCATGCGGTGGGCTTTCCGAGTGAGGCGTTTGCTGTGTAAGTCCTGCAGTGAGGGCAAGGAGGTGCCGACGATCTTCTCAGCTGCTTTCACGATGCGCTGGAGGCTCTTGCGGCAGGATGCAGTGCATGCACCAAACCACACAGTGATGCAGCTGGTCAGGACACTTTCTATGGCACCTCTGTAGAAGGTGCACATGATGGAGGTTGAAGCTCCAGCCCTTTTCAGCTTGCGGAGAAAGTAGAGGCGCTGGTGAGCCTTCTTCGCCAGTGCTGCAGTGTTCCTGCTCCAGGACAGGTCCTTTGAGACGTGCACTCCCAGGAACTTGGTGCTGTCCACTCTCTCCACTGCGGTGCTGTTGATGGTCAGAGGGGCATGTTGTGCATCCCTCTTCCTGAAGTCCACGACAATCTCCTTTGTCTTCTCCACGTTGAGAGTGAGATTGTTGTGTCCGCACCACAAGGCCAGGCGGCTCACCTCGTTCCTGTAGTCCGTCTCATCGTTGTTGCTGATGAGACCTACCACTGTTGTGTCGTCCGCAAACTTGATGAAGTGGTTGGAGCTGTACGATGGTGTGCAGTCGTGTGTTAGCAGGGTGAATAGAAGGGGGCTCAGCACACATCCTTGTGGGGCCCCTGTGTTCAATGTGATGGTGCTAGATGTGTTACTCCCGATCCGTACTGTCTGTGGTCTCCCGGTCAGGATCCCACAAATGTTTGAGGAAAAATCATGGAATACAGGCTGTCAATGAATGAACATGACACGCGACATGTTCTGTGATGATTGGTTTTGTCTTGCTAAAAGGCTGTACTTTTCATTCAACCTTTATTTATGCAGGTTAATCCCATTGAGCCACTGAGGACTCATTTACAAGAGAGACCTGGTTTCAACAAAGAATGATGACAACGGTGGACAACAGCAACAACAATAGACAACCATAAAAGAAGCATACAGATTTTTTTCAACAAGATAAAAACAAGACAGAAAAAGAAAGTAGCAAAAAACAGCTAGGTTGTAAGGCGAATGTAGAAAACTAAAAACAGGAACATGTGTGCATTGGTTCTTGCCAGTTCAGTCCTCACTGAGGGAACACTACAGGCAATGATGTCCTGAGAGCGCACACTGTAGCTGCACTCACGCAGAGACATGTAGGAGGAGATGTATGAAGGCAGCAGACCAAGAAGTGATTTAAAGATGAAAATGTACCAGTGGAAGAGTCTGCGTGAGGTTAATGATGTCCAGTTAACCAGTGAATACAGGGTGCAGTGATGGGTACGATAATCACAGCTAGTTATGAATCTTAGTGCACCGTGATAGACAGCATCCAACATCTGCAGGGTGCTTGTAGGAGCATTCATGTAGCCAATGTCACCGTAGTCAATGAAGGGAAGGAAAGTTTCAGACACAAGGCGTTTCTTAGCATTCAGAGTAGACAGAATCTGTTTCTGAAAAAGAAACCCAGTTTAACTTTCAGTTTCTTTACTAGGTTTTCCACGTGGAGCTTACTTGGGCATTGTCTCATGAGGGGAAAGACCTGTGGTTGCATGAAGTCACTGATGTAGACTGTACCATCAGGGTTACCAAAATCGCCACCAAAGGAAACTTGATATCATACCAAATGGTTCACCATGTCATGATGCCAGGATTAAAGGTTCAGTATGCAGTTTCTGTAGAACTGCAGCACTTAGAAATATTTTCAACAGGCAAAGCATTCTGATCCCTCCCCCTCAGAGCCATATGTGGCTCTGCCCCCTTGTGGTCTGTTGAATTTCAAATTCAAGCTCTGTTTTTATTGGCTGATTCAAATTCAAGCTCTGTTTTTATTGGCTGGTTACAAACTCTGTTTTTATTGGCTGGAAAATGGCGGGTCACCTTTTCTTTTTAGAAATGCTTATTTACCACCTGGAGAAGCAAGGGGACAATATTTTTTTAATTTTTTTTCAGAGATTACCTGGCTAACATCAGTCTGTCAGGAGGTAGTGACAGAGTGAAGAAATATGTTCATAAAAAAAGCTACATACTGAAGCTTTAATGTGCCATTATTTCTTTACATTGTCTAGAATCTAGACAATGTGAAGAAAAAATGGCCTTTTTCAACCTTTTTTGAGCCAAGGCACAGTGTTTTCATTGAAAAAATCTAGACTCTAGATTATATCCCCTTGGTGCTTCCCTCCACATACACAAATGTCACATGGGTGTTCAACTCAATTCAATTCAAAAATACTTAATTCCAAAAGGAAATTAAATGTTGTTGTAACTCATTATCCTCATTTATTAAGTGATGTTATAGATACTGATAGTTGTAGGCAGGAAGGATCTCTTGTAAAGGTCTGTCCCACAGTGAATCCAAAGAAACTGGCTGCAGATGTTGTCCAGTCTGTCCACCCAGACTTGTAACTATCAGGCTCTGCGCCTGTCCTACTTTTTTCTGTTTTCACTCACTCCTCAGTTCCAGTCTGCATCCCTAATCACTTTCACCTGTTGTCATCAGCCACCTGCCAAGCAGCACTGATTTACTCGCTCTCCCTCATAGTATAAAAGCCCTCTCATTTCATTTGTTCCTCGCCGGGTCATAGTCATTTTCCCCCTGATGTCTGGTGGAGCCATTTATCATTTTCTCCTCGTTTTGTAAGTGACTGCACCGTCAGTCTTTTTGTTTTCATTATTAAAGTGTTTATAATTTTACACTCTCCGTCTCCGAGTCCTGTTCTGCCTGCATTCTGGGTTTGCGTGCACCACAGGAACCAAACCGTGACAGTATGACCCGGCCACGGAATCGTAAGACCCGCAGGCGGAACAGCAGACCCGCTCAGCGACTGACGGACGTGGCACCAGGTCAGGACGAGCCGACCGTCATTCACATGTACGGGTTTCGTGCAGAGACCGGCTGGAGGGACTACAGCCCGGAGGTGGAGATCCTCTCATCTCCGCTTCTGGTCGAGGAGGAAGAACAAAGGAAGCTCAGAGGCGACCGCGCAGCTTTTTGGCCGTCTCCCTCCCCCGTTCCAACACTCGGTTCGATGTGGTCCGACTCTGACTCTGACTCGGAACCAGATAGGTTCTGAGCGGATCCGGTACCGGCTCCCAGTCCACGTCACCGCCGGACTGAACGAGTGGACATTTCCGGGTTCCAGCCCCGCCCACCGTCAAACTCTCCTCACTGGCTGTCAGAAAAGCCGGGGAAATTTTCTATGGGGAGGGCGTGTGTCAGTCCATGTGCCGGGCGGGCTGACAGCATTTCTGACAGGACTGATGGGAGACTGGTACTGACGGAGGAAGCTACGCGCTCATGCGCTCCTGTTGCTGGGAGCGTGGAAGTCACACGCCCCTGCGCACCTGCCGTGAGGGGAGAGGACGTCTGCAGCTCCAGTGATTGGTGGAGCAGATTGATCGCAGCAGAGGACATAATTTCCTCATACACTGGCGCTGACAACGAAGACGACTCGCCGGGGACGTGGCAGCTGTTCGAGCAGGCGTGGAAGGAGAGCTGTGTATTGTACTCACTGCTGCTCGCTCGCGTTCAGCCAGGTCCGCCTCCCAACTCACCACCTGCTGATCACAGCTTCCCATCTTTGCTGATCACAGCTTCCCATCTTCATCAAATTCTCCTCTGAGCCCACCAGAAGCTGAACGTCTGAGTTCACCAACAGCTGAATGTCAGAGTTCACAGACAGCTGCAGCTCTCAGCTCTCTACCCACAGCTGAACCTCTGAGCTTAGCAGCAGTTTCGCATGCCAGCACCTCCTGGACTGGTTCCACTCCTGTTGCTCAGCCTGGGGGGCCTCGCCACACACCATCTGCTTCACAGCTGAGTTCACCAGATGATACAACTCTCAGCTCCTCAGATCCAGCTGCACCAGACCCAGTTCCCGTGCCAGCGCCCAGACTGAGACCTGTGCCAGCCACCGACCGACCGGGTCCATCGGAAGCAGTGTCGCTTTTTCTCTCCGCAGACACTGTCCCCGAGGTGGTCCTGGGTCCTGAGGGCCTCACTGCTCCATCAGTGGT